>ML110638.1:0-26313 GCA_003697995.1 Taxidea taxus jeffersonii | reverse complement strand
AGCTCAAAAAAATCCACTGATCTTTCTTGAATCTTTGCCCAAGATCCACAGAGGGGCTCAGGAGATAAACTTGCTTACTCAAGAAGCTCCATAAGAAAACAGGCAAAGGAGAAACAAACCCTGTTTAAAATAGGGGTTGGAAAAAAAATAAAAATAAAAATAAATAAAATAAAATAGGGGTTGGGGCTAAAATTCTTTCTTCAATTTCCCTGAGTATTTTTCCTCCATGTCTCCTAACCAGGGCAATCCTGGGAGGAGCGGCAATGGAACACAATCTGAAAACTGACCACAAGAGTTGCAAAAGATGTGTGTAGTGATGAGATGTCTGCTGAAATGCTGAGATCCCAACTCCATCCCTAAAACACTTTTTATGGCATTGTAATGCCACTTGGCAAGGCTATTGCTCCCCTCTCTTTCTCTACACACACACACACACACACACACACACACACACACACTTAGTCTCCTAAACCTCAAGATAATCCAAGAGTCCAGGCTTTAAATAAATGGTAATTTCAGAGTAGATTGGGACTTTCTGAGCAGCCATTCCCCCCACAACCAAAAAAAAAAAAAAAAAAAAGAGGTGGGGGTGGGGGTAGAGGGATAATTTTCTTCTACCAACCTGGAGCTGCGGGAAATAGGGTTATATGGGAACATGAACACAGCTTCAAAATAAAAGACTGTATTTTGGAAGAAGAGAAACCTGACAGTGCTGAACACAGGAATAAAGAGACTACAGTGGCCAAGCTTGAGATGAATCAGAGCAAAGGGGGATAAATGTGTGACCTTTCTTTACCTTCTTCGTGGATGGCTTGCAAGAATTAATTAAGGAAAAGTCTGTAAATTTCTGTGAGCCCTTCAGAGAAAGAAGCTATTTAAATATCAATTGTGATTATGCAGCTTGCATCCCAGACCTCCAGCAGGCTTGGTTAACTGAGCCTGATGCATCAGTTGTGCCTTCTCTGGGTTACAAAGATGAGGATTCCTGACTGACCTGAGTTCTCTGACTCAAGGGTAAAGCAGAGATTTATGGTGTTACCTGTGGTGTCAGAGCACAGTCTGCCTCCTGGGACCTCAGCTTTGTACGTGGAGAAATTGGAGGCATTTTCTTAAGAACTATATATAATGGGTGGGGGGTGGGAATTAAGGGCTTGGAGTTGGTTAGTACCCTGAGAAAAAAAATTTCTATTTTTTTTTAGTGCATTTTCCTTTATCAACATATTGCCTAAGAGGGTAAAGAAATTAAACAGTGAGACAAGAAAGGATTTCTGACTGGGCACATTAGTTTCCCAGGGCTGCTGTAAGAAAGGATCACCCACTGGTTGGTGGAAAGCAACAGAACTTGGTTCCCTTGCAGTTCTGGAGGCTGGAAATCTGAAATCGAGGTATTGGCTGGTCTCTGCCCCTCCTGAAGGTTCCAGAGAGGAACCCTTCCTTGCCTCCTCCTCACTTCCAGTGGCCCCAGGTTCCTGGATTGTGGTAGCTTCACTCCAGTGTCTGCAGCCATCTCCATGTGGCTGTCTTCCCTCTGTGACCAGGTGTCTTCTTAGAAGGACCCCAGTGAGACTGGGTTTTAGGGGGCTGGTCTACTTCACTATGACCTCATCTTACTAATTACACCTACAGAGACCCTATTTCCAAACAAGATCACATTCTGAGGTCCTGGGGGTTAGGACGTCGTTGCGGGAAGGGGAACATGATTCAGCCCATAATGCAGGTTAGGGCAGTTCCAAAAATACTTAGAGCTGAACCTTTGCCTCATGAAAGATCATATGGAAGCCCCGCAGGAGAGCAGGAAGAGCAACGCCGCCCAGGGCCTTTCTGTTCACCCCTCCAGCGCTCCTGGCTCCTTCCCGCCCTCCCCCGTGTGCGGTGCGTGCTGGTAAGACACTAAGGAGCTCCGCCCCTTTCCCCAGGGTTTCCAGGGACACAGCATGAAAATCCACGGGACTAGATGTGTCATTGGGTTCCTCTCTCAAGTAAAATCCGATTCCTGTAAAGCAGCAGCTTTCAGGAGCACCCACTCTAAAAATAGTCCGTTTGCAAAGCTTGTTTGAAAGCAGTTGCATTTCCTTTGTTTATTGGTTTTAATGTGAAGGAAATAGAATGTACTCAGAAAGCACACCTCTTCCAGGGTCACCTTAGCATTGTCACCGGCAGCCAAAAGCTCAATACAGATAGATGCGGGGTGGATTTTCTTTTCCCCTGAAGATGCACCTAAAATCGTGGCCTGCCGTTCACTCTCCGGAACCTAAAGCTCGGTTCTCATAAAACTTGGGGAAGTAGAAACTCACCCTTGGAAGGGTTGAAAGGGACTGATTTGCTGCTAGTCCAATGTCTGGGGTGGCACCAAGTCTACCCACAGAACCAGTTACTCCCCAGGAGAAACTCCGACAGAGGCTCGTGCTGCCCCATGCCCCAGTGAGGGAGCCCCTTGGGAACAGTTAGTTGCCCAGGCTCCTGGGAAGAATGCAGACCCACCCCGGCAAGGAGAAAGACTGTGTGTTTTGGATAGCAAGATGCTGCTGGAAGAGCAGGCTCTGGGAAAGAATACACAAACAGCCCAAGGGGAAAGTCCTAACGTCAACTCCATAAAAGGAGGCTTTAAATGGTCTGAGCTGATCCATATTTTTAGAAAATTGTTTTGACTCAGCCTGCCTGACTATAATACCATTGCCAGAACCAGCAATGAAAGGGAGATAAACACGGTGTTGTGATTTTTCTTTTTATGCCTCCCTGGAAGCCCTCGGTAGTACAAATCATGCTGGACAGGCTTTGATTAGCACCTGCTCAGTTCCACTAGGGAGAGGAGGCATTTGTCTGAGGCTCTGTGCTCCCTTTGTGAATAAGCTAGAAATTTTGATGTGGGGGATGGTTCCCCTGGAGGAAGCCTGGTCTAAGCCATCTCTCTCACACCACTGGAGAGCCAGTGCCCCGAGGGAGCCAGTGGCTGGCATGGTGGGGCAAGATGGCATCTGGGGGCCAGCAGGGGAAGTCTGCGTTTGGCTCACAGGGTAGTGCTGGGTGATGTGCCCTGTGCCAGTCATATCAGATGCTTTCTTTTCTGTGTTAATAGTGTGGTATCGCAGGAGAGAGTTTTGGACAGAGGGGCAAGAAATATTATTGCGTTTCTGATTCCTTCACTAACTGTGACTTTGAGCATGTCACTTCGTCTCTGTGAGTAGAAGCCTGGACTCATTCTTCCAGCTGAGTTTCACATTTGCTGAAAGGGGAGAGGGTGGTAAACTGTGCCCATGTGAAGGCACAGGGTAAACCCCAAATCTCTTTTGGACCACGGATAACTCACACTATTTGGGGGAAAGCAATTTTATACAAAAGAAAAATGAAGTTATCTGTGGAGTGGACTGGAAAATCCCTTGCCAATTTATCAAGCAGAAGTAAGAAAGACCTGTTTCAGAGAAGAATTGATTTCAGGTACGACCCTTGACTCCATTCGGTGTGAAGTTCTCTCTTCTTCCTTAGGTTTTGATGGAAAAGTTTGAGAAGTACTAGATTTGATCATCTGGATGGTCCCTTTCGGTTCTTACATTTGGGAGCTAAATTCACAGCCATAAGGTCTCTTTGCTGCCTAAGTAAAGGCCAGCTTCCTTGGCTCGGAATTAACGACCTTATGCAAGAGTCCTTGACCCCATCCTAACTGCTTGGCCACCCCTGTCCTCTTCTCCCTAAGTCTCTCCTTGGTCGATTTTCATCTTGCACCTGCCCGTCTTCCCTGTCCTTTTCTTCCCCTGGGATAACTACATCCACTTACTAGAGCCCCTCTCATCCTGCCAGTAAATTCCAGCCAAGAAATTGACTGATTTCAATGGCAAGTATTGCTTTTTCTGCTAACATGGTGCAGTACAAGCTTGAAGTGTTGTTTCTGTGTTACTTTTCTCCAATTCCGATGCTACCGTGAACAGATCTTACCTTCTTCAGTTTTTTTAATTCCTCTAGAGCGCCATGTTTTGCAAAGACCCAAAAGCCACCAGCTCTGTTCGTGAACAGGGATTAATATTGTTCTCTCCCTGTGTGTGGATTTCCTCTTGGGGTAACTAAATCAGCAGGCTAAGAATGAGAATTTGGATTCTCTCTTTGAGTTCTACTCTGCAAGATGCAGCATTTACCCATGTTGGGGGGCTGTTTCTACGTTCATTTTATTAAACCTCTTGGGATAAGCTATTTGAAAAAGATATGAGTGACTTCATTGTGTCTGCTTATGATGGTATTTTGTTTATTTATTTTTTAAAGATTTTATTTATTTATTTGACAGAGAAAGACACAGTGAGAGAGGGAATACAAGCAGGGGGAGTGGGAGAGGGAGAAGCAGGCTCCCCGCCGAGCAGGGAGCTCGATGTGGGGCTCGATCCCATGATGCTGGGATCATGACCTGAGCCGAAGGCAGAGGCTTTAACCCACTGAGCCACCCAGGCGCCCCTATGATGGTATTTTAAATACGTAGAGTGTTTTTTGTCCATTGTGAAATACTTCATAATCATGTTTCGATTTGAGTTTTAAAATACTTTGTATTTTCTAAGTATCAAAAAGACACTTAAGACAGAATGCGGTACTTTCAAAATAGAATTAAAGAAAAAAAACGGTATTAAATTGACTGGAAACAAATTTTCAAGTACTTTCAAAACTTGTTTGGAACTGATCGGTAAATCACAGATGGAAAAGTAAAACGTTTCAGTTATCCTTGACATTTCAAGAGGGAAAGAAAACAGAAAAGGAAAATCATTATAGCTGTCTTGAAAGAAATTGCTTCCAAATTGTTGTCTGTCAGCTATTTCAGATGGCTTTACTGTTTTTTAGTGGAATTGCTGGTATTCTAAAAAGATCTGAGGAAAATAAATGAGGTTTTCTCTCCTGATACCCCAGAAGGTAGATAAAGAAAAAAAAAATCTTTAAAGAAATGTCTGTCTTAAGTCTCTTGGCCACCTGTACCATCTCAATGGCACCCATCAATGATTTTATCGTATATTCATACTCTCTCTCTCTCTTTTTTTTTTTTTTAGTGGTGAAAAAGGTGCTTTGGGGTGCCTGGGTGACTCAGCCATTAAGCATCTGCCTTCAGCCCAGGTTGTAATCCTAGGGTCCTGGGCTCAATCCCCATATCAGGCTCCCTGCTCCACAGAAAGCCTGCTTCTCCCTCTCCCCTCGCTTGTGTTCCCTCTCTCACTGTGTCTTTCTCTGACAAAGACATAATAAGATCTTTTTTAAAAAAAAAAAGGTGCTTTAATGAGTATATAAGTAGTGAAATACCATATATCTAAGCCAGAAAGTTAGTGGAAACCTGTTATAAATGCATTGTAGTCTAGTCCAAAAAACCCATATGTGCATATATAATCTGCATATATTATATTCAAATGACAACATAGGCTACATCTGTAATTATATATGGCTTGTGTACATGCATACATGTGCATATGTAGGCTTGTATATATAGGTGTGTATGTATATAAAATAACCTTTACAGCAGCTGCAATGTATGGATTTAATTCCTATTTCACGGATGAGGACCCAGGCTCTTGAAGCCAGAGGGGCACGTGGTCAGATTCCAAGGCTGTGCTCTGTATTGCCCTACAACTCTGTTAACATTGTTTGTGGAATGTGTCTGATGTTTGGTTCTCACTGTGGCATTGAAACCAGTAGTAAAGACAGAGATTTTAAGTCTAGTCTCTGCTCTGGTAGTTTCTCAAAACAAAACATCGAGACAACTTCAGGCTCTCGTTTTTTGTTGTTATTGTTAGGAAGCTAGCTAGTAATGTCTAGAACTCAAAGAGAAAGGGCCCCCTCGCTGCCCGGTAGTCTTGTCTTCCTTACTACGTAAGATTTTTCCCTTTATGCGCCCTCCATTACATTTTCAAAAGTATTTTAAATGCTCTTCGAATTTGCTTGAGCTTCGAGCCTTCAAGTGGCTCAGTGTGGCAGCCTGTAAGCTGCAGAGGGGCCTCGTCCCTCTCAATTTGTAAAAAGTCTTTCACTAACCGTTCATTTCAGCACATGTAGATTTTACTACTTTTTAAAAATATGCCTGGCATCTGACTTTTAGTGTTGTCGTGGGGCCCATGATTGAAGTACTTAAGGACCTTAAAAATAAATAGGAAGATAAATCATTCTTATCCTGACTTTTTTTTTTTTTTTTAGGTCAAGTAGAAATAAATGAACAGGATTTGGAGGCATGGAATCTGTCTGTTTGTGGGCACTTGATGTATTGGTGAAGGAGAGAGGTTTTACTCTGCCTCCTAAGTGTTGTTATGTTAGAACTGAAGCAGGATTCTAAAATAGCACTTACAGGGAAGCCAAAGGAAAAGCCCCCAGGAGCTCACCACTCCTTTGGAAGGAGTGTCTACCTGAGTTCGCCACTGTCTTGGGTAATTTTATATTTGGATGTCAGAATTGGGGAGGATGATATTTCCCTCCAAATACATTGTCCTCACTTTGGGCTTACCTGAGTGATCTGCAGGGCACCTTGCCCTGTCACAAGCAGACCTGTCAAACCACCCTGCCCTGGAGCAGCTGCCATGCCCCAGGCAACTCGAGAGCGTTTCATGGGCCACCATGCCATCCCTGAGAGGTGCAGTGGGCTTTATCCACACCGGCCGGGAGGGAGACACTGAGGCTCAGAGTAAGTGATCCACCTCCAGCCAGGGCAGAGTCTGGTTCCACCATTCCTCTTGTTTTCACAGAGCCACTATTGTGGAAATAAGCACAAATGTTGGAGTATTGCCTTCCCCTTCTCTTTCCTCATCATTTCATAAGAGGGAATCTACTTTTATATGTGCTGCGCTGCGCCGGGACATTTCAGCTCATCCTCTGGACATCTCTGTAGAGAGGCACTGCTATAGCCATCTTGTCAATGAAACTCTTAGGGCTCGAGTGTAATAGCCTCCCTTGCTCATTCAGGAACCAGTAAGGAGCAGACCCCAAATCCATGTACGGGTAAGACTCCAAAGCCTTCGTCCCTAACACTTGACCACCTGAATGTTTACCTGACTGCGGGAACCACAGTTTGCCGACATGAAACCGACCAGAGTCTGGTTTGGAACTGACATTGCATTTTCAAAGCGGGGATGAGCTGGGTTAAGTTTGCCATGTGCGTTGACTTACAGCCAGGTTCTCTATTTGCTTGTTCGTTTGTTGTTGAGAGGATATTGTTGGAGCCTCATCCAGCCCTCTCAGGACACCTTCATGTTGAAATGTGATCATTGTTCTTTCCTTTGGCTTCTGTAGGGGGAGGATCAGGAGTGATACAATTTATACAAAACAGTAGTAATCCTTAAGAGAAAATGTCCGTTGAAAACTCTGAGCTGAGTGGCTAGGCTGGGCTGAAACTCTTTATGTTGTTGTCATTCTGGGCTTTGTGAAATGTCGTCTTGGGAAGTTCTTAACAGGTATTTTGGGTCAAACAGGTGAAGCAAGCCAGCCCCGATTTAGGTTGTAGGGTGGTTGTTTGAGAACTGTGAACAGCTTGGAGGTCTTCATTGCTCTAGATTTGCACATCAATCCCTTCTATGCTGATGGGTTCCATTTGGAGGCATCAGGCCATAAGGATGTTGTGTTGTGTCAGCTATGGCTTTTGGCCAAAGGAAGAAAGGGGCTGGCGTATAAATAATGAAAGATGCGTCATATGGACTGATGCTTGAAACCTACCTCCACCCCAAGAAAAGATGGATTGATAGATCAGTAGAGGAGTGGAAAAGGAATAGATAGATAATCGAGCAGAATTTAAAACACGTTAATCATAGAATCTAGATCATGTATGGGCATTCACTGTATAAATTTTCCAGCTTCTTTGTAAGTCTGATGATTTTCCTAATATCCTGTTGGAGGAGAAAAGAAGAATGTGTTTACTCTTAGTGGTAGAGACGTGATTAGTTTCAGAAGAGATATTTGCCGTGACAGCATGAGCAACCAGTAAGGCAGACCCTCCCCTCTTGATCAGTGTTTTTGTTTATCTGTTTACCTGTTGGATGAACACCTATAGCATCTGAAACCAGAAGCTCCAACAGAATGAAATGTTTGCAATTCTAAGACAGCAGGTCCCAGGGTACAGTATCAATATTGATACATATCTTATGCCAAGCACAGAACTGGGCACTTTTTTTTTTTAAGATTTTATTTATTTATTTGACAGACAGAGGTCACAAGTAGGCAGAGAGGCAGGCAGAGAGGAGGAAGCAGGCTCCCCGCTGAGCAGAGAGCCTGATGTGGGGCTCAATCTCAGGACCCTGAGATCATGACCTGAGCTGAAGGCAGAGGTCTAACCTACTGAGCCACCCAGGTGCCCCGAGCACTGGGCACTTTTATTAAGCCATTTATTTTTAATAAAATGCTAAAGATATGGGTACCACAAGGTGTGTTTTATCAATGAAACTCTGAGCTCAGAGAATTCAAAGGCATGCTGCTCAAGGTCACACATCTGGCTGGGGGTGTCAGGATTTGCACCTGACCGATCAGCATCATAGCCTGCTCTGTACCCACTCGACCCTCACAGCCCACAGTGTGACCCCATGTCTGTCCCACTACGAGCTGCTTGCAATCACAGGGATCCAGCCCCACTCAAGATCTATAGAATCAGAATCGACCTTTTGAACAAGCCCCCCAGCTGTTTTGTGTGCCGCTCAGTCTGCAAACACTCAACTGAACCACAAGACTCTGGAAATCAGGACCATGTCTTTATTCCTCCCCTGCCCTAACACGGAGGAACTCCATAGAGTCAGAGAAGATTAGCATTTTTGTTTGTTTCAGAGGTGTTGCTACAGCCCTGAGCATTGTTAGCTCCCTTCTGGCAATGTCAGAGTGAAGACAATGAACCAAAGCAGAGAAGTAGGAGGCAGGTACAGCTGAGGCATGACCCAGCCCTGCCTCAGGCTATCCACTTGAGGAAGCTCAGATCTCCCCACCTGTCTGTGACTCCATTCCTTCATCTACTAAATGGGACACTGATACTGGCTCTGCCTACCTCATGGGAAGGCCAAAAATGTCTTTAAAAGTAAAATGCAACAAAGATCAAAACAGAATGGAACAGGCAAAAGTATTATTAGCCTTGGTAGTAATATATGAATTCCTCACCTAAATGTGACAGTTATCAGACTATTTCATTTGTTCCTACTGAGATTTACATGGCTAATAGGACTTTTGGGGCAAGTGATCAAGGCCCACTATTCTGGGATGTCCTTGCTGGAACCCTCCCTGCCTACCGTCTAAGAAAAGGGTGTTCTCTGAGAGCAGAGGACTCGAGGAATATTGGCTCATTTAGTCTTTACAACAACTCCAAGAAGTTGATATTATTCCCATTTTACAGATAAGGAAAACTGAGCCCAGAGAAGTGAAATGGTGGAACCAGAATTTCTTAACTACTAGGGTTAGAAAGACCATTGCTTTTAGGCTCATGTAATTTACCAGAAATCTGTCACATAGAAATGGCAAAATGTCCCCCAAAATTTCATTGTCTGAAACAACTTGTTTTCTACCAGTGATTGCCTAGGACTCTGGAAAGAGCAACCATGACAAGTCACTCATGGCTGAAATTAGCTTGTGAGGTTTTTGATCTGAGCGAAGAAGCAAGTATTCCGATGTGTGTCTTTCGTGTCTTCTGACCCATGAACTGTAAAAGGAGAAGAAATAAGAACCAAGGAGCCATTTTGAAAGCATTGCAAGAAAATCTAAAGTATGTTCTCTTCTACAGGATGTTTTCAGCAAAGAAAAAGTCTCATTGTCATTTTTAAAAAGAGTTTTGATAGTTGAGAAATGATCGTATTTCTATTTTATATTTTAGGGCTGTGATACATTATGCTTTCCTTGGCTCAACTTCTGATGATAAAGAATCCACTTTTCATCTTTATGCCTCGATGTGTTATTTGTGGACAGAGCTCTTTGTGTCGTAGAGCTCACATCTTGGTTCTCCCTCCCTGGCGCTAGGGGAAGGGGGAAACTGTAGGGCTCACAAAAGCCCTTGCCTTTGCATACAGGCAGCAGTAGAGTCAACCCTGGAGAAAACATGACTTGCAATCCTTCTTGATCTTCTGCCCTGTTCTTCTTTTTCCATTTGTATGCAGGACTCAGTACATGTGTGGACATGGGAGGTGAGCCCAGAACTAGGACCCGTAAACACCTAGGGATTTGGGAGGCATTAGAAGGTAGAGTTTAGCAGTATTGGCTTAGAGCTCAGATAGATCTGCATATAAGTCCCTGCATCTACCCCTTAGTAGCCCCATGAACATGAGCCTGCTTCTCTAAGCCTCAGTCTCCTCTTTTGCTAAGTGAGTGCAATGATATATTTCATATGATCTCTTCTGTAAAGATTATATAATTATGCTGAGGCTTTTGTACATACTCAATTAATCATATTACTGCTATTTAACATTGAACAAATATCATGAACCAGTGAGTTAATAAGTGCAAGTAAACATATGTTAGAGTTTTTGGCATTCTAGGAGGTGTAATACTTGAGAATAACTATAGCAAGGTATTATGATCCAGATAAATGACATAGAGTGCACCCCAGTAGGAGCTCATGGATTTGGGGTATGATAAAACCTGTAGCTCCCTGTTGGGGCAGCCAGGGCAACCTTCTAAAGGCTTCTAGACTTTAACAGCTAGTATTTTCATGGTGAAGCCTGAGCATAAAGTAAGGAGTGAGAGTATCTCAGAGGGAAGGGATTCAACTTTCAGAGATGAGATGATTCAAGACATTCAAAGAACTGATAGCTCCTAGGCAGAAATGCCTTTGGGAATGGTCAGGGCCCCTGAGCCACAAAATGGGAACCACTTTGACTTGGCTCTGTGCCAGCTGCCCAGTTCAGTGCGGGCACATCTTTCAATGATTTGAGACACAAGAAGCACAGACTTGCTGGTGAGAAGCCCCACTAAAATATGATGTTGGTGAAATCCAACACGGCTGTGGCTGAACTCAGGTAACAAGTGGCAAGTGTGTGACCTTGGAGTGGCCTGAAGTTCAAGCAAGCATTGGGATCATGATAGGTGGAAAAGAGCCCTGGCTGGACATGAGGAGCCCTAAGATAGATCTACGTTCTGTATCTTTGGACAAGCCTCTTTCATCCTCTATACCTCGGTTTCCAGAAAGCACTTCGAAGGGAGGTGTGATTTATGAGCCTGTATAAGCCTCCTTCTTATAGAATACTTAAGTGCAGCTGACCCTTGAACAAGACAGGTTTGAACTTCATAGGTCCATTTATACATGGACTTTTCCCCATAAATACAGTGCGGCACTGTACATGTATTTTCTTTTTCTTATAATTTTCTTAGTAACTTATTTTTCTCTACCTTAGACCGTTTATAGTTATAAACATATAACTGTTTATGTTATCTGTAAGGCTTTTCGTAAACAGTAGGCTATTAGTAGTTAAGTTTTGGGGAAGTCGAAAGTTTATACGCAGATTTTTGACTGCACATGGGTCAGTGCCTCTGACCCCTATGTTGTTTAAGGTCAACTGTAGCTTCCTCCTGATGGTGCTTTCAAGGTCTGAAGAGTTGTAATACTGGCCCTTGCTATTGTCTCCTCCCTGCCGGTGGATTTGTTTGGTAAAGGGACCGTTATCTAGGGGGTGAGAATGGATGAGAATTGTGTACATAAATTAGCATATGGAGACTTGGAGATGGAAATGTGCCAACGTCATCCAAAGAGAAATCCAGATAACCAGCTCCAAGACTGAGCAGCTTGCATGAGAAGAGTAAAGAAAACAATTTCCCTCTGTGCTGGCCACGGAAAAGAAGATAAAGGAACTGGAGGATGGATAAAAGTATCCAGAACACATAAAAAGATAAAAATGATGGGAAACACTGGTGTGACCACTGAAGGGGCAATAAGTGGAAAAAGTCACAGTCTAAAAAAAAAAAAATCTGTGGAAAAAGAACGGAGCGATAGTCATGGAAAAAAGTGAGATCACATTAAAACTTTAAAGAGTGCCTGGAAAAAATAAGGCTTTATGAGTCTAACATGAGGACTCTATTCTTACCACCTGTGGGGAGTAACTGGCATCGACTAGAGGTTTGTTTTGCCTTCTTGGCAGGAGACGAATTGTTATGTTAATATTCCTCTGGCTAAGTGTGAAATACCGACTTTGAATAGAAAGAGTTTTGCAGAAGGGAAAATTCCCAGCATCTGGTTCTTACTTTGACCACTGGGCTCTTTACAGACTTCAGACTTGACACTTGAATTCTAAGAAATAATTAGTACCATGGCAGATACTGCCAGCATTATGTGAAAGCGAACAGAGTTTCCGCTAGGGACTCGGCCAGGGGTGGTTCATGGGCAGGCAGAATTTTAGGTACGATTTAGGTATAAGAATCCATTTGGGGAGAAAGCTAGATGTCTTTTATAACACAACATCAAGGCACGGCACTGAGTGCTCTGCTCGTGTCTTTGCATTTATCTGTGCTGTCTCTTCTCCATTAACAGTGACTTCTCCTTAGATGTCATTCCATCAACCTGGCTTTTTAACTGTTGTCATTGTCTTGAACCAGGGTGAGACCAAAACCCTAGGGCATTCAGGTTGGAATGGCATCACAGTTCAAAAAATGGAATTTGTTTTTCATTTAAGAATTATTGAGTCATTTCTTGGATTTGTATTTACATTCTTTTGGGGAAGCAACATCTCTCTAAATGTCTAAGACC
Source organism: Taxidea taxus jeffersonii (assembly GCA_003697995.1). Lineage (NCBI taxonomy): Eukaryota > Metazoa > Chordata > Mammalia > Carnivora > Mustelidae > Taxidea > Taxidea taxus. The sequence continues at coordinate 13,670 of ML110638.1, read as the reverse complement.
TCCCACAAACTGACCTTCATGATCTCTTGCCCCCAGATAGTTGATGTCAGCTAGGTGCCAGGTGAAAAATAAAGTTTGAGCTAATGTACGCAGATTTGTGATTTACTCATGATTCCTTAGGATTGCAAAAATAGATTGTTTCTTAATTACAAATGAGCCTGTAGCTGCAAATGATCTCAGACTTCCTCCACCACCCCACCTCTGTTACCAGCTTCCTGAGGTTGTTGCCTTGCTTTGCACTGCCGTTCCTCCCTTCTCCTCCTGTAGACCTAGATTTCCCCAAAATGTGATAATGTGACTGTTTTTTTCATGACGTCTTTTATGGCAGTGACAAAGAAATGTGGTTAAAATACCACATAATTAAGGCCCTGAACTTTATAAACCACCAGATTTATAAATCTAATAAAGAAAATCCATGTAGATGGTATAAAAGTTTGTGAGCCAGAGATTCTCATCGAGCCGTTTGCTCTCCAGGAGTGGATTAGGCAACCATAGCTATTAAAACCTATTAGGTCACTAAGATATTTAGGCAACCACCTCAAGTTCCAGAATATTCTCTGAGCCCCATTTCCATAGGCAGTATAACAACTAAGAAGTGTCTAGTTCAGAGATTTTCAAACTACACTTCCATGAAACATTGATTTCTACAACATGGTCTAAGGTTTAACATGGCTGAAACTGAAAAATGACAGTTTCTTCCATTAAAAAGATGTTCTTGGGGTGGCTCCAAGAGGGCAACATAGTAAGACCTTGATCTCACTTCCTTCCTTACACCAAATCTACACTGACATATAGAGCAGTTCCTCCTCAAGAAGAACTGAAGGCTGATTGAACAGCTTCTGCACAACAAATGATAGAGAGACCACATATAGAAGAGTAGGAGAGACAGAGACACTGCAATGACAGAAACCCTACCCCTGACTCAGTGACCTGCAGAGTCACTGATGGATAATATCACTGAGGGGACCATAAGCAGACTCTCCCACCTTGGGACACAGCAAAAAATAGTGGTTTAAAGGGCAACCAGACTATAAGTGAAGGAAATTCATTTACTAACCTTACAGCATCCACTGAACTGGTAGGGAACTGCTGTAACTCTCTCCGGGGTTGGAGGACCAGTGAGACAATTGTTCATATCCCCTTTTCAGCTTGATCATGTGGACTGAAGCAGGGTCCAGGAACTTCAGCTGGCCTGCTCGTCTATCATATCTTGGGCCCCTGGGGCACATCAGCTCCAGCCGTTCCTCCAAGGTGGCCCTGGTGTGACATGCCATAGGCCCCCACTTCCATATTCACCCCAGCTTCCGCCATCCTATCAAGGTGGCCATGGTGCTCTTTCCAGCTCTAACCCTCCTGTCATGGGAATCCTACTGTCTCAGCCTGGGATCCCTTCCCCACCTGCCTGTGCCAGTTCCTTCTCCAGCCAGCTTGCCGAAGCCACCAGGCACATACAGTCTACACAGAGATCATTCCTATACAAGGCCACTCCTTCAAGACTGGGAGAAGTAGTTGTTCTGCCTGATTCATAGTAACAACACAGAAGGTCAAACAAAATGAGACAAAGAAGTATGTGCCAAACAAAAGAACAAGATAAAACCACAGAATCAAACCCTCACAAAATGGAGATAAATAATTTACCTGATAAAGAGTTCAGAGTAATGGTCATAAAGACAGGTGACAAACTAGGGAAAAGAATGGAGGAACTCAGTGAGAACTTTAACAAAGGATTAGGAAATATAAGAAAGAGCCAGTCAAAGCTGAAGAACACAATAACTGAAATGAAAAATACACTAGAGAGAATCAACAGCAGATTAGATGATACAGAAGAACGGATTCACAATCTGGAAGACAGAAGAGTGGAAATCACTCAATCAGCCCAAAGAACAGAAAAAGAGAGAGAGGGAGAGAGTTTTTAAAAATGAGGATTGTTTAAGAGACCTCTTGGAGCAATATCAAGTATACTAACATTTGCCCCAATGGGATCCCCAGAGGTCAAGAAAGAGAAAGGGTCAGAAAATACATTTGAAGAACTAAGGGCTAAGAATCCCCTTAACCAGGAAATAGATATCCAGGTCCAGGAGATACAGAGAGTCCAAAATAAGATGAATCCAGAGAGATCCACACAAAGGTATTCAGAATTGAAGGAAAGATAAAGTATGAATATTGTTAAAGTATCCATACTACACAAAACAATCTACAGATTCACTGCAATCCCCATCAAAATATCAGTGGCATTTTTCACAGAACTAAAACAAAGAATCCTAAAATTTGCATGGAACCACAAAAGATGCCAAATAGCCAAAGCAGTCTTGAGAAGGAAGAACAAAGCTGGAGGTATCACACTTTCTGATTTCAAACTATACTACAAAGCTGTCGTAATCTAAATAGTATGGTAGTGGCATGAAAATGGATACATAGATCAATAGAATAGAATAGAGGGACCAGAAATAAGTCCATGCATGTATGGCTAATTAACCTATGACAAATGTGGCAAGAACATACAATGGGGAAAAACAGTCTCTTCAATAACTGGTGTTGGGAAAACTGGCCAGCTACATGCAAAAGAATGAAACCGGATCACTATCTTACACTATATGCAAAAATAAACTCAAAATGGATTACAGACTTGAATATAAGACCTGAAACCATAAAATTTCTAGAAGAAAACATAGTAAGCTTTTTGACATTGATGTTAGCAATATTTGGGGGGACTGGTCTCCTCAAACAAGGGCAACTAAAACTAAAATAAGCAAATGGGATTTTATCAAACTAAAAAGCTTCTATACATAAAGGAAACAATCAACAAAATGAAAAAGCAGCCTATGGCATTGGAGAAGATATTTGCAAATGATATGTCCAGTAGGGGGTTAATATCCAAAAATATATAAAGAATTTACACATCTTAATATAAAACAAAACAACAAAAAAAGCAAACAACCCAATTAAAAAATGGCCAGAGGACTTAAAAAGACATTTTTCCAAAGAACAGATATAGATGACCAACAGGCACATGAAAAGATGTCAGCTGATCACCAGGGAAATACAAACCTAAAACACAATGAGACATCACCTCACACCAGTCAGATTGGCTGTTATCAAGAGGACAAAAAAATAACAAATGTTGACAAGGATGTGGAGAAAACAGAACCATTGTGCACTGTTGGTGGGAATAGCCGTTATGGAAAATTGTATGAAGTTCTCAAAAAATTAAAAATAGAACTACCCTACAATCTAGGAATTCCATTTCTGGGTATTCATCTGAAGAAAATGAAAACATGGATTCAAAATGATATATGTACCCCTGTGTTCACTGCAGAATTATTTACAATAGCTAGTGAGGTATATACATAAATATATAGTGGAATATTACTCGGCCATGAAAAAGAATGAAATCTTGCCATTTGCAACAATATGGATGGACCTAAAGGTTATTGTGCTAAGTGAAATAAGTCAGAGAAAGACAAATATCATATGATTTTACTTATACGTGGAATCTAAAAAAAAAAGACAAATGAACAAATAAAATAACACAGAAACAGACTCACAAATCTAGGAAACAGACTGTTGATTACCAGAGGGGGAGGGGAATGGGATGGGAAAAATAAGTGAAGGGGATTACGAGGTACAACCTTTCAGTTATAAAATAAGTAAGTCATGAGAATGTAATGTAGAGCATAGAGAATATAGTCAATAATATTGTAACAACTATGGGGACAGATAGTAACTAGACTCATCATGAGGATGAAGTCATGACATATAAAAATATCAAATCACTATGTTGTACGCTGGAAACTAGTAGGATACTGTATGTCAGTAATGCTTGAATAATAATAAAAAAGATGTTCTCATTTTTATGTTTAATTATCTCTAACTTTACTTCATAATATAGTATGCCGGTATGGGCAATAAAATGCTATTGACTACAGTTGACAAGCTAGGGACAGTTGGTGAACATTTAGATGATTCACTTCAGAAAATCATACTCCAGGAAAGGTTAATTAGCATAAAGTCCCTAAGTACAGACCACACCATAGAGGGTTAACATGAAACCTTCTAATAACAATCTATACTTGCTGAGGTTTAGTAATCAGCTGTATTGTTATATCAGAGAGAATTTTGCATGGAGAAAATGGGATACTGTACCAATTATAAGGTAGGAGAGAAAGACACATATCAGCACGGGTCAGGCATGTCCCAGCCAGAGTCTGACCAGTGAAAGAAACCACGACAGGTATTTCAAGTAGGAAGAGATGTAGCCCAGGGATTTAAAGTTTCACATTCTTATTAGGTCTGGGGAAGTGAAGGGCAGAGAAGAATTCAGGAAATCGGGAAATACAAGGATAGAAAGAAGCTACAGGTGAGATTTGCCCTGAGTGGGTGCCGCTGAGGAGGAGGCTGCCTAGAAGCCATGCCCACAATCTCACCCACGGTCTGCAAAAAGGCACGTCCCTGGTTGCAGCTGCCAATGGGAAACTGATTGACTTCTCTCTTTTACCTTCTGGATCCCCCAGGAAAGCTTCTCATTGACAGACATGAACTAGAATTTCTGGCAGGGGAAGAGATTCGAAATATCTCATCTCTAGCCCCATCTGGAAAGGGAGAATCTAAAAGAGCAGGGATGATTTTGATTAACAAGCATTATCAAGCTTACGGTTTAAGAACCTGCCCCACCTGGGGCACCTGGGTGGCTCAGTGGGTTAAGCCTCCGCCTTCGGCTCAGGTCATGATCTTAGGGTCCTGGGATCGAGCCCCGCATTGGGCTCTCTGCTCAGCAGGGAGCCTGCTTCTCCCCCCTCTCTCTCTGCCTTCTTGTGATCTCTCTCTCTCTGTGTCAAATAAATAAATAAAATCTTTAAAAAAAAAAGAAGAAGAAGAATCTGCGCCAGCCTGAATCCTTGGGTCGAGAATAGCTTTCTGCAGCAGCACTTTCTGCAGCTGTGAAAATGGTCTATCTTTGCCCTGTCCTTGCCCTGTCCACTATGGTAGCCAGCAGCGCCATGTGGCTATCAGGCCCTTGAAGTGTGGCCGGTGCAATTGAAGAAATGAATTTTTCATTTAATTTCAATAAACTTAAATCTAAGTTTCCTACATGGAGCTCATGGCCACTGTATCGGGCAGGTCTAAACTCTCTTTGGTCTCGTGCCTCCTTTCCCATTTCTTTAAATGGAAGGCACTGCCTGCAATGTCCTGAACCTGCTGGTTGAACATTTGTTGTATTTGTTGTGTGTTGATGGCACTTGTTAGAATGTGTGATGAATCTGGGGAGGAGGGTTTCACTGAATTTACAGAATTGGTCATCTGGCTGCTTTCTGTGCCGGGTAAGTAATAAACATCTTTGTATATTTGGCTGAATTTAGTCTAAGACTTGCTTTCTCCATAACATAGAACAGTAGAAAGGTAGTGGGAGGCCACCAGTGTTTACTGCAGAACCTAAAATTGCACCAGCCAATTAGACTGATGAGTTTGTAACATACGTTTTTCTCCCAGAAGTGTTTCTGGGTACTTTCACTGTTAGCGAGAGTTAGCAGGACAAAACAAAGGCTATACAAATATTAATATAAGAACCCAGATAAGCTAGCTGCCCTCCCCTAACACTATTTTTTTACATGTGAGCTATACCCATGGTATTTTTTTAAAAATCATAGACATAACACAAATTTCTTATGTGTAAAATTGTTCTTTATTTATATGGTTGAATCTACATTTCGTTGTGTCACAGTGACACCCCGACATTCTACAAAAGAATCCTGACTGCCAAGTGTTCTACCACTTAGAAAACCACAGGTCAATGTGCTCCATATATAATCTCCTTTCTATTTGGTTTCTCAAAGTGCCTGGCATCACACTGGACCAAAACAGCCATTTTTGTGAGTACATGACACATTTTCCTGCCATCTGAAAAGGACATTAGCAAACGAGGCTATTTAATCCTTTGTTTGTGTGTCAGAAAAAAAGAAAAATGGTGGTTTAAATCACTATTTTTCATTTTTCTTACATCTGAAAATTTCTCTCTTTCCACATTTGTCCCCATTAAAAAATTGCTCACGAGTTCTCAAAAAGTAGTGTTACTTATTAATTTAAGAACTGAGTATCATGGCAGTGAGACCACATTATTTATTAAACCTTCATGGAATTCAGTTTGCATAAACCTTGGCCTCCTCATTATCTCTTTACCTGACGGTGGGTGACACTAGTTTAGACTTGTCTCCAGAATACTATAAATTCTGTCCTAAGGGGAAGAGCCTAAGGAAACCAGTCACTGGGGGCATTTGCTCAGTCAGCAAAATCTCATATGGTTGTTTTCTGGGTTATTCTTCAGCCTCGACAGAATTCATATTTATCTAGTTGCGTAGACAGCATCCTGGAATTCGTGGTTTGCGCTTTCAACGATTCTGTAGGCATCCGCTCGCATCACAGCCTCACTGCATTAAACGGTGGTCTTACTGTTGACCCAGGGACGGATTGGAGGGATGGGCACCAGGGTGAGAAATTTATGTCAGTTCGTGGGGGATGTCCCTCCGTACAGCTCAGCATAGAGCTTGGGGAGGGTTTGGAAAGCAGTCCCTCCTCGTGCCCATAAAGAAAGAGACTACTTATGTGTGGGGGCCATGATTGCGAGAGTAAGGCACCAGGGGCAAGAGGGAGACGCAAAAGGGCAACAGAAGGGGACTCAATACAAAATACTGCAAATCTCTTCTAGAGGCACTTGAGGACCTGTCATTCTGCCTCGACGTTACCCCCCTTAGTGGATTTTTTTCCTCATTTCCGGGGCCCTCTCGTTTAGCCCCATATAACCCTCATTCTCTCTGGCTGGGCTGCTGTTCTCACCCATCAGACTATGTGTGTGTGTGTGTGTGTGTGTGTGTGGTCCTACGGCCTGAGCACCCTTGTGGGACTTCAGGACCAGGATGGTGATCGCTCACTGACACCGAAAGGTGTTCCTTTCTGATTAGCCCTCAGATCTGGGGGTGAGGGCTTCCGCCTCATTCAGCTTCTTGTCGACCCACATTAGGCTATGATGCAACACTGAAGACGCCAAGCAAAAGCTGTCTGGTCAGAGCATGCTGCCATGATGAGTTCCTATTAAAGTAAAACCACCACCTTCTTCAGTTTGATCATCAAAACTTTTGGTCTCCACTGCAAGGAGGACTTAAATCAGAGAAGTGTCCCTCTTCTAGAGTATTTCTGAGATGAAGGGATGCTCCCGGATTCTCAACTTTTCAGCAGAGTGTAATAGCAGGGTAGTACAGTTAATGGTCCAATCCTGTGCCCAGGCAGATCATGAAAATCTTTATGTTTTCTCTGCCCCTGGTAAAATCGAATCATGCCGAAACATTCTATTTTGATTCTTCAGTTGGAAAAAAAATCTAATGCATGACGAAGCATGACCTCTGTAGGCACTTCTGCTTGTTCTTGATTTACTTGTTTACATGGACTGATGGGGGGATTGGTCGGACTTTCACAAGAGCGATTTAGAAAGCATCTGAATTGTATTTCCTAAACAGAGTTTGCAAGGATTTTAATGCTTTGAAAGACGAAGTTGGAACCAAACTGAGCTATCAGTGTTTTGTTGTTTTTTCTTTCCTTTTAAGCAGACTTGAAATTGTTCATGGAATCCAGCTGACCTTAGATTGCTTACAGGAGCCCTGGCTGGTGCTTCCCAAAAAGCCATCACCAAGATCTTCTGTTACATGGCTGATATCAATTCCTCCCTCCCTGCTGCTGCGTTTATCTAGATGGGCAGAGGAATACCGGTAAAGCCCTCTTGGCTTATCTCTTCACAGGCTTGTTGATTGGTGCTGGCTGCGCCCTTTACCCCTTGGGCTGGGACAGCGAGGAAGTCCGGCAGACCTGTGGCTACATTTCCGGCCAGTTTGACCTGGGTAAGTTTTCTTCACAGATTGCATTTCTTTTAGAAAAGAAACTGATCTGATCTTTCATAGAAAAGGAGAACAGAAGAGCCATACAACCAGCAGTCAAGCGTAACAATACACAGACCTTCATTTACCTGTTTGTTTAGTGAAGTTCTTGGCAATCCACCATCTGCTTGGGCCAGGGGAAGTATTATTCAGACAAAGATGAGAAACAGCCCCTGCTCCAAGCAGTTTGTATTCATTGATCAATTCATTCAGAATCATGTGATTATTACTTATTGCATGTGCTAAAAATATCTCTGTGGACTTGCCTGAGGGGATAAAGCAAACAAACAAACAAAAACTGTCAAGGGGTAAAAGGTCCAAAGCAATTTCACTCTAGAGTAATAGACAAGTTTGTGGCAGGGCTGGGTCTTGAACACAGTGATGCATGCGGGCTGTCTGGGAGTATACAGAAGCCCCTAGCAAGCCCGGAATACAGCCCAGCAAAAGCACCAGGGAGGAATGAGAAAAGCCCATCAGGAGACCCCAGAGATGTGAGAAGCTGGAAGAGATATGAGTGTGTAGTCGAAGTTTGCACGCTGGTGAGGGGCACCTTGTGACTTTGGTTTTGTGTGTACTAATCAGTTTTCACGTGGAGTTATGGTGTGTTCTATTTAGCCGTCTATAAAGAAGGTTGCAGAGTCCTACATGGTTTGCATCATTATAATTTGTACATTGGATTATAGTTCACTTGGCTGATGCACCTGCATTCATTTAAACACTTCCTTATTTCTTGCTAGTTGGGTATTTCATCTAGTCCAGTTTCTGTGATGTTAACGTACATTGTAATGCAAAATTTAACAAAGTAAATGTTTTCTTTATTGCATTATTTTCTGAGGACCTTTTTCTTGGAATTGGTATCACTGTATCAAAGACTATTGCCAACAAATATACTTTCCCCTAACATAAGGACAGAGAGATTAAGGATGCCTGGGTGGCTCAGTGGGTTAAAGCCTCTGCCTTTGGCTCAGGTCATGATCCCAGGGTCTTGGGATCGAGCCCCGCATAGGGCTCCCTGCTTGGCAGGGAGCCTGCTTCCTCCTCTCTCTCTGCCCTGCCTCTCTGTATACTTGTGATCTCTGTCTGTCAAATAAATAAATAAAATATTTTTTTAAAAAAAGGATAGACTGGGGCTCCTGGGTGGCTCAGTGGGTTAAAGCTGCTGCCTTCGGCTCAGGTCATGATCCCAGGGTCCTGGGATCGAGCCCCGCGTCGGGCTCTCTGCTCTGCGGACAGCCTGCTTCCTCCTCTCTCTCTCTGCCTCTCTGCCTACTTGTGATCTCTGTCTGTCAAATAAATAAATAAAAATCTTTAAAAAAAAAAAAAAAGGATAGACAGATTAAGTTTTAGACCATTAGTGTATAGTGAGTTACTAACTTAGCATTTGCTCTTCCCATTAAAACTTCCTCTAAGAAGAAATGTTCAAGGGAGTTGGTCTAATGTCAGTATTTTATCCCAAATCATCATTTAAAAATTTGAAGTTGGAACTTCTGAGAAAAAAAAATGTCAGGTCCTGAAAAAAATTGGACAGATATGATATCACATCATAGTTCTCTGATGTGACATTTATTTGAAAATAAAGCATTTTCTTTTTCCACTCTGGATGACAAACACCATGCTTCCCTCAAAATAATACTAGTTCTTTTGGTGGAGAAGCCCATACATTAAATACTACTAATTTGCCTGGATAAAAATAAAAGAGATTTCTGACTGCCCTTCCCTCCTTGTTAAGGCTTTGCCAAGTCTGGATTTGTTTGTGATTGCTGTAATCGCAGAGAAGGGAAGAAACGCTGGCACAAAGTTGAATGTCAGCTTGGTTTTTTTGTTTTGTTTTGTTTTTGCCTTTTAGTTTTGGTGGGGTTTTGTTTTTGTTTGTTTTTCGTTTTTTTGGAAAGCAAACTGTCCAGGGGAGATATTTTAACACAGTGTTCGGCATTTTTCTTTCTGTAGTGTTTGGGGCATTCTTGGCTATTTCACACACGCCTCAACTTGATTAGAGTACTGTTCTTGCTAATCTCTTGCTATTGTGTGTTGCTGTATTAATTAGCAGGTTATAATGAAACCCATATCCTGTTTTTGCAGTTTTCATTACTGCATCCCAGTAGTTTGTATCTTCTCAGCATGGTAGATTAAAAATTTGAATGTCAAACTTTAAAAAAAAAAAAAACTTGCCTCTTTACTGGTGGTAATAATTTCTTATGTGATTAAACACACTAAACCATTTTAATGATTTTAAAACCACAGTGTTTTAATTTTTGCCTGTTTCTTTTTAAATTTCTCTTAGTTGCCTGGTAAGGAAAAAAAATAAAACTGGCAGTCCTCATAGATGAAATGAGCTCTAGGCCATACAAAAGCATCCTACAGAACTGCTTCTGTTTTCTATCTTTAAAAAATCGTTACTGCTCCGCTGAATGCTGATGAAGGCTGAAATTCAGTGAATGAGTGAAGTCACAGATCATGGTGCTAACCTGGGAGAGCCTAGGACTGGAGTCGGGAGCCACAGCATATGTGTGAGGGGAAGCATTCTCAGGAAGGATGCCCACGGTTTTAGTGGTACACGTGCTGGTTGGCACAGACATACTCTACCTCTACCACTTCTGAGAACCCAAGTTCATTGCTGCCACCTCTCAAAGGAGAGAGTGTGCAGACTTAACCTTCCTCCCAAGGGTTGGGAAATGTTAACATTGTTAAGGTTCCGGCTCTCCTTATCCTGGGGCGTGGGTCACTTTTTTGGCATCCTGTTACTGAAATGTTACTTTCTCTCTCTAGAGCACATCCTGAAAGAAACCAGTTTTTGTTTTTGCACAGAAGATTATTTAAGGAGTGCCTTCATTCAGTTATCCAGCCAACAAATATTTATGGAGGCCTCGTGCTAGGTGCTGGGGATACTGCTTCCGCGAGGCATTTTAAAATACCCTGATCAGAAAACTTAAAAACCCAGCAGGACAGGCAGGTGTTCAAGAAGACAACATCCCTGGGATGTGTGTTAGGAAGGAAGGGTGCCGGGCCTGGCAGCGGGCACCGTGGTTGCCTTGCCAGTATTCTTCCATGCTGGGTGGTGATTCGAAGGCAGAGGCCGAGAACGTCTCCATAAAGAGCCAGCTCGAGACGTTTTCCCCTTTTGGAGCCATATGGTCTCTGTTGCAAGGATTTGGCCCTGTGATTGTAGCAGGAAAGACACTCCCTGTATAAATGGGCGTGACCCTCTTCCCATAACATTTCATTTACAAAAACAGGTGGTGGGGCAATGGTCTGAGGACCCCTGATCTTAACCACATCGAATACCCCTGACACTCCAGAAGAGAGTTTCATTTCAGATACTCCTTAATGGATCCCTTCGGCCACTGAGACAGCTGGTCAGGGCCTAGCCCAGCTAATTACCCTAGTATGCAGCGTATGTTCCTCACTTCTGTTGTGCTCTGTTGTGAATAGGTGGCAAGCACTCTGAATTAATCGTGACCATCTTACCTCTTACCGCTGGCTTGGGATGGGAAGCCTGAAGCCCATTTGGACCAGGGATTATGGCAGGAGATGAGTCCAGAGGCTTTTGGGGAAAAGGGGATCACATGCCTAAGGGAAAGGCACCTGAAGCCATGCTCCCCCTCCCTCCAGCATCTGCCTCTGCACAGGTGGAAAGGCAGGAGGGAGCAGACCCCAGGCGGTGGGGTGGGCAGAGGAACCCCCTGAGGCTCAGCCACCCCTGAAGCAGGCCTTTCCTAGGAATCTTCAACCCTGCGGATACATAGTAATTCAGTTCCTTATCAGGTAATGTTAAAGGCATCTTTTCTCTTACTGGCTGCAGAATGCAGCCTGATGCTATTTTACCTAGTTGCTATATCACAGTTCAAGCTGACCTGGCCTCCCCTGGGGGCATCCCAAGGAAGTATTATTTTTAGCTGAGCCTTCAAGGCTGTAAAGGGGTTAGGTAGATAGAGGGTGAGTGTGAGTGTGTTTTAGGTTGTAGGTTGGGTGGGGAGAAGAGCCAAAAAAGAGCCCAAGTAGGCTTGGAGGGTTAGAAATGGGGGGCGGGGAGGTAGGAAGGGCCTTCCAGGCTAAGAATATTTAAACTGAACCCAAACACCTAAGTAGTAGTTAAGCAAGAAGCAGATTTCAGAGAAACTCACATTTGTGGTTTTAATGTTCTGTGGTAGGAGGTCTAATAGAAAATAGTTTTTAAAATGCCATTTTTCCGGGCGCCTGGGTGGTGCCTGGGTTAAGCCTCTGCCTTCGACTGAGGTCATGATCCCAGGGTCCTGGAATCGAGCCTCGCATCGGGCTCTCTGCTCAACAGGGAGCCTGCTTCCCCCTCTCTCTCTGCCTGCCTCTCTGCCTACTTGTGATCTCTCTCTTTCTGTCAAATAAATAAATAAATAAATAAATCTTTAAAAAAAATAAATAAAATGCCTTCTTTCCTTAGCAAGGAGTTTGCAAAAAATTCTTTTATGTGAGTCGAAAACAATTTTATAAGGCTATTGATTATTTCTCAAGCATTTTAATACATTATGAAGTGCAAAGCTTTGCAGCAATTTCACAAACATACCCATTTTTACAAATCAAAGATTGTTACTGTTTACCTTTGGATCATTCTTATTTATGAAGAAGCCAGGAGCATGTATGAATACACATATTTTCAAAACAGGGAAACAAAAGTACAAGCAGGCTGCATAATGAATTCCTAAATTACCCAACTCAAATCATACATACAGCTTGCCTTGACAGTAGCTTTCAGCCTTTAGCATTAAAATCAGAGGTAGGCTTGTTTCTCTCATTTGTGTTTTAAGCAAGAATGCCAGGTGGTTCCGGTGCAGGGGATCAGCAGCCATACTTTGAAACAAAATTACCCTGATTTATATAGAAAATGACTATTTTCTAATTTTTTTGAGTATAGCCGACACACAATGTTCCATGAGTTTCAGGTGTACAACAGGGTGATTCAGCATCTCTCTGTGTCGTGCAGTGCTCGCCAGAAGTGTAGTTACCATCCGTCACCATCCAACCCTGCTACAGTGCCATTGACAATATTCCCCAGGCTGTGCCTTTTATTCCCATGCCTAACTCATTACATAACTGGAAGCTTGTATCTCCCACTCCCACCTCCCATTTTGCCCATCCCCTCACCCCCTTCCCTCTGGCCACCATCAGTTTGTCCTCCCTAGAGAAAGAAAGTTCATTTTTTATACTTTGCTTAGAATGTAGTTTAACATCCATTTTGTTTTTATGTACATCAGGGTGCTTTCAGGTTACAAAAATCTGATTCCAACTAGTTGAAACAAAGAAGGTATTTACGACCTCTCACCATAGGAAGGCCAGAGCTCGTTGAGGTGAGCTGCAGACTTCACTGATTCAAGAGCTCCAGGATGTTGTCCAGGGCCCAGGATTTTCCTGACCTGGAGACCTGCCACTTGTGGGTTCTCCAACCTCGGCTCCGCCATCTTTTTTTTTTTTTTTTTAAGATTTTATTTATTTATGTGAGAGAGAGAGAGATAGCAAGAGAGATCATGAACGGGGAGGAGAAGGAGAAGCAGGCTTCCCACAAAGAGGGAGCCCAACGTGGGGCCCGATCCCAGAACCCTGGGATCATGACCTGAGCTGAAGGCAGACCCTTAACTGACTGAGCCACCCAGGCGCCCCTTGGCCCCACCATCTTAAGTCTGGCTTCATCTTGAAGCTAGTTCTCTTCTCCTCATAGATGATTGCCTTTGGCACTTGTATCTTGTGTTCATGTCAAATAAGAGAGGGTGAGTTTCCCCCTCT
>ML110637.1:42597-56964 GCA_003697995.1 Taxidea taxus jeffersonii | reverse complement strand
CCTTAGAATTCTTCAGTTCTGATCTCTACCCCCTTCTGTCTTCCAAGTAATTTGGGTTTTAGTTTTTTGGTTCTAACTTAACTTTTAACACCCCCCCATTAGATGATTTAATAGCCAACATTTATTTGGATTTACAAGTCGGCATATTAATTTCTTTGCTTACCTTTCTTCAGTGCCTTTTCTTTATTGAAATATACTTCATGGGGCACCTGGGGGGTATAGTCTGTTAAGCATCTGACTCTTGGTTTCGACTCAAGTCTGACCTCAGGATCATGAGATCAAGCTCCACGTCTAGCTCCATGCTCCGTACAGAGTCTGCCTGAGTTTCTCTCTCCCTGCCTCTCTGTCCCTACCCCAACCCTCCATGCTCCCTCTCTAAAATAAATAAATAAATCTTAGGGTGCCTGGGTGGCTCACTCAGTTAAGCATCTGCCTTTGGCTCAGGTCATGATCCCGGGATCCTGGGATTGAGCCCATGCTGGGCTTCATGCTCAGTGGGTAGTCTTCTTCTCTTCTTTTCCCTCTCCCCCACTCATGCTCTCTCTCTCTCTTTCTCATAGATCTTTTTTTAAAAACCTAGTTTTTAAAAAATAAATAAATCTTAAAAAATAAGTATATAATTCACATACAATGAAATTCATCCTCTTTAAGTGTACAATTCCATAGTTTTTTAGTATGTTCACAAAACTGTGCCACCATCAGCAATATCTGATTTTAGAACATTTCCATCATCCCCAAAAGAAATCCCATATCCATTACCAGTCCCTTCCCATTCCCTCCTCATTCCCTCCTATCCATAGTCCCTAGCAATCACTTTCTAGGTTAAACTACTTTCTGTCTCTATGGATTTGCCTATTCTAGAAATTTCATATAAATTGAATCATGTAATATATGGCTTTCCATTCTGGCATTTTTCAAGTAGTTTGATGTTTTCAAGGTTCATCCATGTTGGGGCACTTATTGGTACTTCATTCTTTTTTATGCCTGAATACTATTCAATTGTATGGATAAACCACATTTTATTTACTAGTCATTAATTGACGGACATTTAAATTGTTTCCACCCTTTAGCTATTATGTATAATGCTGCTATGAACTTTTGTGTACAAGTATTTTTGTGGATATATATTCTCAGTTCTTTTGGCTGTACACCTAGGAGTGGAAACTTATTTCTTGTTTTCAGTGGTGTGCTGATATTTAACAACCAGCTCTTATGTGGTAGGGGTTATGGGGAACTCTGTTTTATAGCATTTGTTGATCTCTGGGGTGTAAATACTCAAATTGCCATCATGACATCTCTGAAATATGGAGATGGGAAAGGAATGCACAGTAACACACTGCTCTATATTCCTTCTACTGTATAGGTGTGGGAGAGAGGAATTACCTCAAGAATGTAGATCATAGCAACACTATAGTCAAATAATTAGGAAGTGATGCATTGTAAGGATTTTTAACCTTTTTGAAAAAATAACTCATTTAATTGTAAGTTTATATAATTTAATGCTGAATAATAACCATGTTTAACAACCAATTCTCAAAACTGCTGAAATTTTAGCAGTCGGCTCTCTAGGCTGATGGGAGCTGGCTGTGGCCCCGACCTCACTTGTATCACATTCCTTGTAATTTCTTTCTGGACTGAATTTTCTTACTGAAGTATATCCACCAGCGCTCTTTTCAGCAAGAGTTTGTGTGAGGTAAACTCATTGGTTTTGCTTGTCTGAAAATGTCTGAAAATCTGGCTCTCACTTAGGAATTTCACCGTGTATAGAATTCTGTGTCAAGATTTATTGTCTTCCACACTTTGAAAATATTATCCTCCTGTCTTTTGGTTTCCATTGTTGCTGATGAGAAGGCTGCCGTCATTGCAGTTAACAGCCCTTTTGGTAATCTGTCCCTTTCCACTGAGAGCTTTTATTTTCTTTTCCTTGTGGTTTTGCAGTTTCACTGGGGCATGAATGGGCTAGGGGGCACCCAGATATTTGGTCTAACCTTATTCTGTGTGTCTCTGAGGGTGTTTGGGGAGGACACATAGCGGAATGCCCCCCCGCCCAAGGTGGGTGGCCCTCATCCGATCAGGTCTGACTAGAACAAAAATGTTGCCACCCTGCCACCCCCACAACAGGTAAGAAAGAATTCTTCCTGCCGAGCTGTTTGTGTTGAGATATTGCCCCTTTCTGGCCTCCAGATTCAAACTGTAATATCAGCTTCTCTTGGGTCTTGAGCCTGCTGGCTTTCAGACAGGAACTTAAACCACTGGCTCTGCTGGTTCTTGGGCCTTCAAACTCACACTGGAACTATACCATGGGTCTCATGGGTCTCATGGGTCTCTAGTTTGCCGACTGCAAATCTTGGGCCTTGTCAGCTGCCATAGTTGTGTAAGCCAATTTCTTTGTATGTGTATGTGTGTGTGTGCTCATATACACATATACATATCTACACACACACACACATATATGTTCTGTTTCTCTAGAGAGCCCTTACTAATACAGCTATAGTATTTTTAATAGTGATTTTCTACTGTTCCCTCGATTAAATGTTTCTGGAACTCCTATCAGGCATATGCTTGACTTCCTCTTTTTATCCTTCACATCTCTTAAACTCTCATTCAGGTCTCCTGCCTTTTTCTGTCTTTACTCTATTTTGGGTGATTTCCTCAAATCTGTCTTCTAATTTCCTCTTCAGTTAGATCTAATATGTAGTTGAACTCATCCTTTGAGTTTTTAATTTCAGGGGCTGGTTTTTATTTCTGGAAGTTCTGTGTGGATCTTTTTTCAAATCTCCCAACTGTTTTCTCTCATACTATTCTGGTTTGTTTGTTTTTTTAAAGATTTTATTTATTTATTTGACAGACAGAGATCACACAAGTAGGCAGAGAGGCAGGCAGAGAGGGGTGGGGAGAAGCAGGCTCCCTGCCGAGCAGAGAGCCCGATGTGGGACTCGATCCCAGGACCCTGGGATCATGACCCGAGGCAAAGGCAGCGGCTTAACCCACTGAGCCATCCAGGCGTCCCACTATTCTGGTTTTTTGTTTTTTTTTTTAAGATTTTATTTATTTATTTGTTAGAGAGAGAGAGCGAGCACAGGCAGACAGAGTGGCAGGCAAAGGCAGAGGGAGAAGCAGGCTCCCTGCCAAGCAAGGAGCCCGATGTGGGACTCGATCCCAGGACGCTGGGATCATGACCTGAGCCGAAGGCAGCTGCTTAACCAACTGAGCCACCCAGGTGTCCCTATTCTGGTCTTTTATTATGCCTTTATTCCTTCTCTTATCTCTGTTTGAATCATCTGAATTCATAGTCTCTTTCAGATGATTTCTGTCTTTACCCTTTTTCCATCTAGTTAGTTGTGTGTGTTGGCACTCCATTTTGGTCATTTCTTTCCACAGGTGGTTTGTTACATTTTGTGAGCACCTTCAGTGGGAGTTGTTTTTCCTAGTGGATCCCTCAAGCCCTGGATTGTTAAGCATCCCTACCGGCTATCTTGAATACACTGTCAGCTCTGACCAAGAATTTTAATAGGTCTTACTTCAGCCCTAACCTAATTTTTATGTTAATTTATCTCAGTTGGTGCCTGTGCATACCGGCAAAGTAAATTTAGACCCCCATATGCATTTGGCAGAGGTTAGGGTTTTTAGTTCTCGTGAGTGACATTTTTCCCCACCTAAGGCCTCTTCAGACATCAAGCTTTCTGGAAACTTCACTAATGCTGGGGCACGGTTTTCCCAGTTTCCTTTGTGCGGATGGGGGCGGAGCTTCCAATGTCAGGGCTTTAGGCAGGGGGCTCTGTTCCAGCTTCCTCACCTGGCTGGGACTGAAGCCCCATCTCCTGCTTTTTAGTGTGCGGTGGAACCCTAGCCTGCAGCTCTCAGGATCTATAGCTCAGTGTGAAATCCCCGTGTGCTGCTAAGGCACATCACTTGTACCCAGTTCTGGCTTTGCCTTTTCGTTTCTGACATCTGGGGATTTCTCCACATTTTTCAGATTTGGTGATAAAAATAAAACATTTCTGTTATAGTTCACCCAGCATCTCTATGTGTCTGTAGCAGGGGGTGAGTGGAAAACCTATCTCTATTAGTAGAGTTGGTCATGTTTCTGGAAGTTGCCAGATCAGAAATAGTAATTCTGTGAGGAAGACATTTATTGTTTCCATTGTGTAGATAAGAAAAGTGAAGCTCAGAACGCTTGTCTAAATTGCCAAAGCCTTAAAATTTTAAGTGTAGAAATAGGTTTTTTGTTTGTTTGTTTGTTTGTTTTGCCCTGCCCACTAATCCCATGTAAGACACCTAGGCATCTCAAAGGTAGCTTGGTACCTCTGGCATCTCTCCATTGTTGGCCTCTATGGGCAATTCTCCTGTGGCATTTTGCTGAAGCAAATACTCTGGATAAGATTCCTCCTGCTTCCTAGGTAAGACTGGTTGGAAGAGAAGAGAAGGAAGTCGAAAGCAAGCTGTGGAAGCTGGGCTGTCTTAAACCTGAGAGCCACTGGTAGGAGCATTTGGCTGGGAGGAGGTAAAACATCTCCCACACCATCCAGAAGCATCCTCAAGTATGCTTATGCAGTAGACAGTGAAGGGAACTTACAAGGCTCCTGCACATTGTTTTTTGCTTGATTCTGGAGGCAGGAGGAAGCCCAGGTCATGGCAGGACTTACCTGTAAGTTCTGCTGGGTTTGGGGGATGTCTCAGCAGAGGCTGGCATACTGTGAGACTTTTTTCACTTGGCTGCCTAGCCTGGGAGCCCCTCCCACCCTGTGCTTCTGGCACTGAGGCCCTGAGTGGGTGCACTGCAAAGCTGTGGTGGATTGATGGAGATCGGTTCAGGTCTGAGGAGAAAGAAGGTATTTCAAGTATATAGAGTAGCGTGGCCTCAAAGAGACTGGTTACACAGGTGAGGGGATAGGAGACAGAGAGGCATCCAGAAATTAGCAAGAGCAGGAAACCACTGCCGCCCATAAGGCAAAGGGGCAGAGTGAGGAGCAGTGTCACCAGGGCCCAGGAGCCAGGTGATAAGAAACTTGAATGCTAGCAGGCCTGTTTGTCGTAACAGGAGCCATGGATGATGAGGAGCCAGAGATGCTACCTGAGGCAGATGAGGAAGAGAAGAAACACCCTCATAAACCTACTCCCAGTCCCTGAGTAGTACCTCACTTTGGCCAAACAGCTGGAAACCAGATGTTCTGGAGCCTGGATTCACAGGCTAAGTGGATCTACCTCGCTGTGTTACAGAACAGAAAGAGCAGGAGAGGGCTAGGGAATAGGTCTGAGAAAAACAGGCCCAGGACTGGCAGGCAGGCAGGCAGGAAGGGAGGAAGGAAAGGAGGGAGGGAGGAAGGAAGAAAGGAAAGAAAGGAGGTAGGGAGAAGGGAGGAAAGGGAGGAAAGGAAAAAAAGGGAGGAAGGGAGCAAAGAAGGCAGAAGAAAAGGAGAGGAGAGAAAAGTCAATATCTAACATATAAGCCATACTAGAATACTTTGATATATCCTTTTGCAATTGAAAAGAGTCTTTAGGATAAAAATTTGCCTTCCTTGCAGAGTTGTGAGGATTAGATGAAAAAAATGGATGTGAAAATCTTCTGAAAATTGCCAAGTACTCCATACATATGCAATAACCATCATTAATATCATTAGTTCTTTAGAGGGAGGAATTGTATGTAAATAAGAGTGTAAATAGAAACCCTTTACTGAGCATCTATTATGTATGAACACTTTTTGTGGATGTGTTGGAGTATTTCCAGCTGCAAGTCATGATAATGAGCAATGACTTGAACAAAGAGGTATTTTCTGACATACCAAAAATTCCAGAGGTACTCCTTTGTTCTTTCCATCTTGATTACAAGATGACTGCAGTGCTCAGCCTTCACTCCCAAGTTCAAGGCAGGAAGCCATGGGGGTGAGTGGATAGTTCAGACTCAGCAGTCCTGTTTCATCAGGAAAGCAAAAGCTCCCCAGTAACTCCCAGCGGAGTGCTACCTAAATCTCATTGGCCAGAACCAGGCCTCATGACCATCCCTAACAACAAGGGAGAGGCAGTGGGAAGTAGTGAAATGGTTTCTGGATGGCCAATGACAGGGTGTGCTGCCTGCATATAGAACACAGTACTTGGGTGCCTGGGTGGCTTAGTCAATTCAGCATCTGCCTTCCACTAGGGCCATGATGCTGGAATCCTGGGATCTGACTCTGCCATCCATTGGGCTCCCTGCTCAGGAGGAGTCTGCTTTTTCCTCTCCTTCTGCCCTTCCTCCTGTTCCTTTTCTCTCAAATAAATAAAATCTTTAAAAGAAATAAAACAAAACACAGTACTTGGCAGAGGAAAAGTGCTCAATACATGTTTTATGCACCTCTGTGTATGTCTGTCCATCTCTCTTCCTATCTGTGTCTGTGTCTGTGTCTGTGTGTGGTTATATGTGTTCTCCATTTCTCCTAGTAATCCTGTGAAGTAAGATCTGTTACAAATGAGACCTAACACAGCTGGTAATAGGCAGAGCCAGGCCTCAGACCCAGTTCTTTCTGACATCATTCTAAGGGCTCTTTCCATTGCCACGCCGTGTGCTCCCTCCCACTAATCTGGCCGTTAAGCTCTTGGTGTTGGAGACATATCAGGCCCAAGTGGGCTTGATGAAAAGAGAAGGTGGAAAGGGATAGGCTCCAAAATAAGTTTGCGCCTAACCCTGGGGCTATACACAGAGTAACCATGAAGTCACAAGAAGAGGTTCCATAATTGCATGTGCTGCCCCATGCCTCCCCTACCTGCAGCCACTTTGGAACAGTCACACTGGAAGGCTCAGCACTGGAGCCAGTGGTGCCCCCCTGCTCCTGTGGGACGCCCCTTTGCAAGTCATGAAAAGACCTTCATCATTACTGTCAGATTATACCTAGTTTCCAACCCTAAGTCCAGCTGCAGCTCCTCATCTCATTTACCAGGAGCTCCAAATGACTTATGAGTATTGCCAAAAAGTAAAAAATCATTCTCCAAAGACAGAATTGTACAATTCAGATACAAAAGTCCAGGTGATCTACTTCCCAGGCAAATTTTCAAATGGAATTATAGAAATGTTTACAGTAGCTGAAGCACTGTTGCAATAAATATACCCTCCCAGGTTGATATCTCAGAAGAAGACAACTCTGAGTTTGGCTGTGTACTTTCTGCTGTGTTTAAGAAAAATTACTCACCGGAGCCCGGGTGGCTCAGTCTGCCTTTGGCTCAGGTCATGATCCCATCGTCCTTGCTCAGTGCTCATCCCTCTGCCTGCTGCTCTCCCTGGTTGGGCTCTCTCCTTGTCAAATAAATAAATAAAATCTATTTTAAAATTAATTAACTAATTAAAAGAAAAAGAAAAATTACTCATCTTGAGGGGCATTGTGAGGCACTGAACTTGGTAAAGATACCAGTGGGATAATACTTAATGCAGGTTAGGACACTGGGATATGGGCCCACTGGTGAAATTATAAATGGTATCACTTTTTCAGAGTAATTTGGCGTGAAGCATCGAGAAGTTATAAAGGGTTGAAACCAGTTGACCTAGAAATTCCCTTTCTAGGAATCCTTCTTAGGGAAATAGTCGAAGATGCAGACAAAGATTTATGTATACAGCTATTATTTTATTTGCAAAATAGCAAAAAGAAGCAACTAACCCAAATGTCCCACAATGAGGAAATGGTCAGGTAAATTGTGGTATATTCATTAAATGAAATAAGCATTCATTTAAAATATATTTTTGAAGAGTAGTCAATGATGTTTAAAGATGTCCACAATAGAATAGGGTGATAAAATAGGACTAAAACTACATGCATTATATAGACCTATTTTTACTTTCTATATGCTAAAAAAAAAAGGCTCAAGATATACCTAAGGTACACTCAAAATGTTATCAGTGCTGGAGCACCTGGGTGGCTCAGTCCTTGGGTGTCCAAGTCTTGATCTCAGCTCAGGTCTTGATGTCAGGATCGTGGGCTCAAGCCCCACATTGGGCTCTACGCTGGGTGTGGAACCTCCTTTAAAAAAAAAATTCGAAGTCACCTATAATTTCATCACCCAGATAAAAGCACTGATAACATTTTTTTTTAAAGTAGGTTACACACCCAGTGTGGAGCTCAACATGGGGCTTGAACTCCCAACCCTGAGATCAAGACCTGAGCTGAGACCAGGATCGGACACCCAATCAACTGGGCCACCCAGGTACACTTATATTTTCTTCATTATACTTTTTTGTACATAATTTTTTTAAAGATTTGATTTATTTATTTGGCAGATAGAGATCACAAGTAGGTAGAGAGGCAGGCAGAGAGAGAGGGGGAAGCAGGCTCCCTACCGAGCAGAGAGCCTAATTCGGTGCTCGATCCCAGGACCCTGGGATCATGACCTGAGCTGAAGGCAGAGGCCTTAACCCACTGAGCCACCCAGGCACCCTTATGTATGTAATTTTTGATCATTGTAACTACAAGTACTAATTTTATAATTAGAAAAATATGTATAATGAAAATTACTTTTTAAGAAAGAAAAGAAGTGGTTTTGTTTTTTTTTTTTAAAGATTTTATTTATTTATTTGACAGACAGAGATCACAAGTAGGCAGAGAGGCAGAGAGAGAGAGGAGGAAGCAGGCTGTCCACAGAGCAGAGAGCCCGATATGGGGCTCGATCCCATGACCCTGGGATCATGATCCAAGCCGAAGGCAGCGGCTTTAACCCACTGAGCCACCCAGGCGCCCCAAGAAGTGGGTTTTACTAGGAGGGAAGAGATCTGCCCCTGAGGAGCTGATGGTTTAATGGAGGAAATGAGACATGTACACAAATAAATTTATTACAAGGTAGCTAGGGGTATAATGGAGGTTTTACAAAGTGTGGAGGGAAGGATTAGTTTGGCCTGGGAGAGTTGAAGGTTGGTGAAAAGAAGTAACATTTGTACAGGGTCTTGAAGGATGAATAGGAGTTCTCTAGGGCTTTGTAAATTGTTAAGCACTCTGTAAGTGTCAGTTAGTTTTTGGCCGTTATTATTATGGTCAAAGCTTACCTCGTATAAAGCTCTCTTTCTTGTCTCTTTCCCATGCTCCCTGAAGCCCAGGATCCCTGGGACAGGAAGCAGCAGCAGTTAAATAGTCACACATCAGTGCTCGAGCAAGTGAACTGAGGTGCATCCAAGTAAGGAACAGATCCAGGACAGAGGACATAAAATTATCTGGGAGCAGGGCCAGGAAGGTGTTGGTGGGTAAACAGTTCCCCCTTATTTGCCACCCCATGGAAAGGCTGGCTCTGCTTGGGGCCTCCATCCGGAGTTATGGGACCATCCTCACCTGGGGGATGGTAAAAACCGAGAATGAGCATCACACATCAGCCCGTGATTTACATTGGCAGGAAACAGTGTGTCAAGTGCCCTTAAAGCCTCCAGACAGGGTGGAGTGGAAAGGAGGGATGAGGGTGAGGGGACCAGGAAAGGTGGCAAGAGATGATTTGTTGGTAAGAAATCCTTAGAAGCTCCAAGTTTGGAAAGGATTTGTAAATTATCTCATTTAATCCTGCCAATCCCTTTCCCAACATTCCCATACTGTTGTTATCCCTCTCTGCCTTCAGGGCCCAGCTCAGGGGCCACCTCCTTCTATCACTTCCCATCTCAGTTCCTCTGGGCTGTGCTTCAGGTATAACTGATTGTTTAGCTTTATGAGAACAAAAAGTCAGTGCCCACTATGTACCCCATATGCCCTCCTGTGTTTCCTTTTGTTTGTTTACTCATGCAACTAACATATATTCAACACCTACACTGTGCCAGGCAATGTTCTTGATGTTGTAATAGAGTGGAGAAAAAGACAGCCAAGATCTCCTGTTCTCATGGACCTTGTCATTCTAATGGGGGAGACATAAAATAAAGGAACAAATAAGAAAATATCAGGTCAAGAAGGAGGCAGCTTTGGGAATATCTAAGGGAAGAACTTTCCATACAAAGAAAGCAGCTCTGGGTGCCTGGGTGGCTCAGTCGTTAAGTGTCTGCCTTGTGCTCAGGTCATGATCCCAGGGTGGTGGGTTCTAGCCCAGTATCAGGCTCCCTGCTCTGTGGGAAGCCTGCTTCTCCCTCTCCCACTCCCTCTGCTTATGTTCCCTCTCTGGCTGTCTCTCTCTGTCAAATAAATAAAATCTTTCAAAAAAAAAGGAAGGAAGGAAGGAAGGAGATCTGATTCTAACAGCCAAGGGGAAAACCTTTGCTTACTCTAGGAACAAAAAGAAAGAAACTGGCATCGTGCTTCTCTTGCTTCATCTGCAGATGAAAACCTTTTATCTTTTAGGACTTGGCTCAAGCATCACCTGTTTAGGCAAACATATCCTGACTTCCCCAGGTCGAAATGACTGTCTCCCTTTCTTCCCATTGTCACTGAGTATACTTCCGTCAGCCTACCTCTAAGCAATGCTACAGCATTGCTACTCCCCTGTGGACCTCAGTCTCATCAAGGGCAGAGCTTCCTATCTAAACTCCTAATGCCCAGAATGGAGCCTGACACAGAGTATGTGATCAGGAAACATTTATTTGTTCCTTGAATAAATGAGCTCTCACACAGTCCTCTATCAGAACCTCTGGCAACACTCAGAATTAACAACCACTTATCGATCAGTGCCAAGCCCTGTGCTGGAGACTTTCATCTGTGCTTTTACAAGGCTCATGACAACCACAGGCCGTATTGTTATCCTATTTTGTAGTTAAAACTCAGAGTATGAAAGTGACTTTTTAAAAAAACTTTGTTTATTTGAGAGAGAACACAAGCAGGGTGAGCTACAGGCAGAGGGAGAGGGAGAAGCAGGCTCCCCGCCAAGCAGGGAGCTTGACATGGGGCTCCCTCCCAGGACTCCTGAGATCTCGACCTGTGTCAAAGCAGACACCCCCCATAGGTGGCCTCAGGTCATGATCATGGCCTCAGGTCATGATCTCATGACTTTTGAGGTGGCTCAGTAATAAGAGTCAGAGCTAGAAGTCAAACCCAAGTCCTCTTGGTGTCAAATCGCAAAGCTTCACCTTCTATGTGATGGTCTTACCACGTATTAGTTTGTCTATGGACCTGCCCTCTCTTTTCTTCTAGATAACCATTTCCTTGACACAAGGGTCTGTTTTTCACTCCCTTCTACATTCCTCCTGACACCAGCCCAGTGTTTTGTATTTAGGACCTACTCAGTCCATGTGTCTTAAATCTCCAAGAGGTGGAAAATAATGAATGTATGAATGAACGCTTCACCCAAAGTGAACCAGCCTCTAATATCAATTCACAGGACGGTAATGAGCTGGAGCAAGCGACATTTCCAAGGGGAGGGGTCCTCCCAGATGCCTCCGCGCCCATCTGGGAGAGCCAAGCATGCTGTCTCTGTACTCAAGCACTCATTTCTTAGAAATCACACCTTTTGCTCAGTTATACATCTCAGCAGGCAGGCGGGGGTGCAGAGAGGAACATGCCTGACTTCCACTGAGTTGGGAAAATGAGGTTAGGTTTCGATTCAGATAGTTATTTGTGTTTTCTGGGTCTGCACGGTCAATAAATTTTCAACGAGCAGTGATTCTGTTCCTCATCTTTCACGGCTTTATGGGACTTCAGGGAACGAAAGCATAACATCCTGCTTTCCCATAAGTTCTCTGGCTGCTACCCTGGCACCAATTAAAGACATGTCTATGCAATTAATCAAGACCAATTTGGAAGCCTTCTGGCGCTGCCTCTCTGATGTGCTGCCTGTGGCACATACAGTAGTTCCTCGGGCGCAGCGATTGAGCCAGGCACAGAGGAGCTTTTGATGAACTGGCTGTGCTGGCCCCAAGTGTTAACTATGTCGTCTGACATGACTAACGAGGCTCCCAACTTGATCCGTGTGAGCGCAGCAGCCCCGCTGTCTGGAGGAGGCGCCATTTCCGCAGCCAGCCTGCAAAAAGGCTGCAACGTGCGGGGTACACACGCCATCATGTCAGCTGGAGTCCTGGAGGCCCCTAGTGTTGGAGCTGGGAGCTGTCCATGGGGAAGGGGGTGGGCGCTGCGAGCCAGGCTCTACGCTGGGCACTGGTGGGAGTGTGACCCGATTTAAACTTTGAGCTCAGCCTCTTTGTTGGAGAGAAATGGGAGCCAAAACTCAGCAAAAGTGTGAGGTTTGGGGCACCTGGGTGTCTCAGTGAGTTAAGCCTCTGCCTTTGGCTCAGGTCATGATCTCAGGGTCCTGGGATCCAGCCCCAGCATCAGGCTCTCTGCTCAGCTGGGAGCCTGCTTTCCCTCACCAACCCCCCCAAGCCCCCCCTGCCTACTTGTGATCTCTCTCTGTGTCAAATAAATAAATAAGATCTTTAAAAAAAAAAAAAGTGTGGGGTTTGCCAAAGACCTGAGTCTTTGCAGGGGAGGGGGAGGTTGGGAATAAAGGAGTAGGTGTGGTCCTTACCCTTGAGGAGCTAAACCCCTAGATAAGCAGATAAACATGCTCTTACCAAGGCTTAAGCCATGGGTTGCCTTCTGCAAATGTTTATCAGGAGGAGAGCCTCTGTCCTTGTCACTCCTACAATATCAAGAGTGGAGTGGGATGTGGAGTCAACAGATCTGGGTTTGAGTCCCAGCTCTACTTTGAGTTGATGGAATCTTGAGCAAATCTCTTCATTTTTCTGAGTTTGGTTTTCTCGACTGTAACATTGGGACAAGCCAAATGCTGCCACTGAGCCTACTTCCTAGAGTTCTGGTGAGACCCAGCAGAGTTAATGGGTGTGAAGGTATACATAAGTAAGAGTCTCTGCACATGTTAGCTATTATACATATTATCACCCCCTCTCAGGATCCCTGGCTGAAATCTCTGGAATATGGATCCACAGATAGCTTTAATTCTCTTCCTCTTCCTGCCCCTTTCAAAATGCACAGGAGAGAAATGGATATAAAACCAACTGGTCATCTGTCTACCATCTCAATAGCTTTCCCAGAGAGTCCATGGCATGGAAAGTAGAACTCAGCCATTGTCATTTAATGTCATTCCACACATCAACTGAGTACTTACCATATGCCAGAGGTTGCCCACGCTGTGTGAGGAGTCAGAGTTGGATAAGACAAAATAAAATAAAATAAAATAAAAAAATATTTGCCCTCTGAGATGCCAGTATTCCCTCCGGGACTGTTGTCTCTCCTAGTGGGGTCAGAGCCTGTTTGGGGGAAAGGCAGAACACTTGGGGATAGGAGCTGATGTGTGGGAGATGGGGCAGGCCAGCCATTGGCTGGCAGCCTGATGTCTCTGGATGGTTCCCACATAGGGCTGGCTCCCTGGGCCAGGGAGGTATAGCAAGCAGGGTTGAGGTAAACCTGCTGAAGAAATAAAGAGAGTGCCCAAGAGAGGCTGGAGCGCTTACTGGATCAAGCACTGACTGATCCAAAGAGAGGCTGGCCTTTCCAGCAGGTTTTGGGAGCCCATGCTATGCCAGGTATCGTCTCTTTAGTTGCTGGATCCTGGGAAGGTTCAGGGAATTCTAAGATAGGCAGCTAGGGCAATTGGAGCTCTAGCAATGGGGTATTCAGGAAGCTTGGGGGTAGTTATTATTTACTAACCAGTATAGAAAAATGTCAACAATTCATAAAGTCTAAAATACCTAATATGCTAATATGCCCTCTTGGTCCTGATTATGGCTATGTTAATATTATTCACAGTCAAGCCATGTAAGGTTTTGTGATTATATTTCCATTTTTGTTAAACTTTAGTTTTTCCTAGAGTTAATAATTGCCTTGCTGTTTTCTTTTGCTTAGTTTCACTGTACTCATTGCTAAATCATCTCCCAAACTCTTTGATAGAATAATATGATGACCAAGCCATTGAGTAATTTCTTGTTTCCAGCTTTATCCCAGGCACTGTGCTAAGCACTGGGGATTCAGCTGGGAACAAGACATACATGGTCCCTACTTTCGCTGAGTTTATAGTCTAGCAAGGGATCAGATATAAGTAATTATACTTAGTTTTTTTAAAGTGTCACAATGGGAGAAGAATGGGTTCTGTGGGAACACAGAGCAGAAAAATGGACAGAAACTATTCATTCAGACAGCATACATTTACTGAATTTCTCTTACATGCCAGGATGTGTTCTAAATGCTGAGAACACAGCACCAAACAACACACAAGGCTGCTGCCTTCCTTGAGCTTACATTCTATGAGATAAGACAGATAATAAACATAGAAGATAATTTTTAATAGAAAAAAGGACTATAGGGCGCCTGGGTGGCTCAGTGGGTTAAAGCCGCTGCCTTCAGCTCGGGTCATGATCCCAGGGTCGTGGGATCGAGCCCCACATCGGGCTCTCTGCTCTGCGGACAGCCTGCTTCCTCCTCTCTCTCTCTGCCTCTCTGCCTACTTGTGATCTCTGTCTATCAAGTAAATAAATAAAATCTTAAAAAAAAAAAA
>ML110637.1:24393-37597 GCA_003697995.1 Taxidea taxus jeffersonii | reverse complement strand
ACTAGGAGAGTCCAAATGTCCAGCATACCACAGAAAGGCAGATTCAGTGGCTTGCAAAGAAACTGACACCTCACTTTGAGGGTTCCTGCCTGGCTCAAGGCTCACACATGTCACGGTGCATACAGCAGAGGTGCTGACAGACCCAGAGGACCAGGATCAGTTACGCAGGGGGAGGAGGGAAGACTGCCAGACAGAGCTGCAGAAAATCATCACTGAAAACAAGAGGCCCCAAAGGAGCCCAAGGCAGTCTCTTCTCACTCAGCTGGCTGCAAGGAGCTCAGAGCTCAGAGCAGCAGTTCCAGGCTCTCGGAAGGTTGGAGGCCTTAGCTGCATGGGAGTGTGGTGTACCTAGGATGTGTATGTAGGATGGGAGGACCAAGGGGGTTTCTAAAGTCACCCTCTTACTAAGAGGCTGGGCCAGTTCTGCATGATTATTGGGAGCTCCTCAGTCTTCTGGCTGTGGATCTGGAAGTGAGGGTTACACTGCATTTCCCTGTGTTGTCACTGGCTGCGGAGAACTCCTGCCATTAGCTGCTTTGGGTCCATGGACAAGCCCTTTTCTGAGTCCCGTCAGTTTCTTCCTACATGATTCACCATCTATTTGAGGCTCTGAGAGCCAGCACTGGCGTCTCTTTGACAAGCTCTAGGCAGACATATACATGTCTCCTACACCTTCCTTTTTTTTTTTTTTTTAAGATTTTTTGTATTTATTTTACAGAGATTACAAGTAGGCAGAGAGGGAGGATGAAGGCGGGGCGGGGGGCGGGGGAGCGGGCTCTCTGCTTAGCAGAGAGCCCGATGCGGGACTTCATCCTAGGACCCTGGGATCATGACCTGAGCTGAAGGCAGAGGCTTAACCCACTGAGCCACCCAGGCGCCCCTCCTACACCTTCTTTAAGACTAACACTCTTGGAGCATTCCTTTTTGATGGTCTGTGAACACTCGCTTTCTGACGAGTGTAGCGGCCCCATGAAGTTACCACTCTAGGTAACAAACCTTGCAGGTAACATAAATGAGGGAAGGGGACAGAGTTGAAAGTTGCAGTCCTCCAGCGGATGTATTTGTTTCTTCACTTCCACAAGACACATACTGTTCCCAGTTTTTGAAATGCCTGGCTCTTGGGTCTAAACTCCACTTCCCAACTTTTCACAGAAACCCAGGTATTGGAATGCCTGGGTGGCTCAGGTCATGATTCCAGGATCCTGGGATCCAGATCTGCATCGGGCTCTCTCCTCAGCAGGGAGCCTGCTTACCCCCCTCTCTTTGCCTGCCTCTCTGCCTACTTGTGATCTCTCTCTCTCTGTCAAATAAATAAATAAAATCGAAAAAAAGAAAGAAAAAAAGAAAGAAATCCAGGTATTAGGAAATATTTTTCTTCTTAAAGAAAAACAAGAGTGCAAGTATGATGACCAAATAGTGTGTTGGAGACAAGCAAGTTACTGAGCACCTACCGAGCATACAGGGAGGTGCCCGGTTGGCTCAGTTGGTAACATGTGTGACTCTTGATCTCAGGGTTGTGAGTTCATGCCCCACATTGGGCCTAGAGCTCACTTTAAAAATAAATAAATAAAGACCAAAAAAGTCCACTTTTAAAAAAAGATTTTATTTTTTTATTTTTATTTATTTGTCAGAGAGAGAGCTAGCGAGCACAGGCAGACAAAGTGGCAGGCAGAGGCAGAGGAAGAAGCAGGCTCCCTGCCGAGCAAGGAGCCCGATGTGGGACTCGATCCCAGGACGCTGGGATCATGACCTGAGCCGAAGGCAGCCGCCCAACCAACTGGGCCATCCAGGTGTCCCAAGATTTTATTTTATTTTATTTTAAAAGGTTTTATTTATTTGTTAGAGAGCGAGAGCTAGCGAGCACAGGCAGACAGAGAGGCAGGCAAAGGCAGAGGGAGGAGCAGGCTCCCTGCCGAGCAAGGAGCCCGATGTGGGACTCGATCCCAGGACGCTGGGATCATGACCTGAGCCGAAGGCAGCCGCTTAACCAACTGAGCCACCCAGGCATCCCCAAGATTTTATTTTTTTTAAAGCAATCTCTATACCCAATGTGGGGCTCAAAACCTATAACACCAAGGTCAAAAGTCATACACTCCACCAACTGAGCCAACCAGGTCCCCCTAAAAGATCCACTCTTTAAAAAACAGCAACAAAAAACAAAAGCACCTATGGCATCTAGCAAGGATGCGTAACTCAGCCCATGTGAGAGTGAAAGCCCAGTATGGCCAGATCTTCTGATTTTTCGACAGAAACCGGAGATCCAGAATTTCATGTGAAATCTCCCAATTTTACAATGTTGGCTCATTTCCCTCCACTTCCCAACTGCGCTTGCAGGCTCTTGCCACCACACCAGTGCACTCGCAGCTTCCCAGGCCCTGTCTTCCCCGTCTCCATAGCTCTGTATTGCTGGGCTCCATCTGCAACACACGTCCTCCCTTTCTCTGCCTGGGAATAATCTCTTAAGCAATTTCTTTTTTTTTTTTTTAAGATTTTATTTATTTATTTGACAGACAGATATCTCAGTTGGGGGAGAGGCAGGCAGAGAGAGAGAGAGGAGGAAGCAGGCTCCCTGCTGAGCAGAGAGCCTATGTGGGGCTCCATCCCAGGACCCTGGGATCATGACCTGAGCCGAAGGCAGTGGCTTTAACCCACTGAGCCACCCAGGTGCCCCTCTTAAGCAATTTCTTAAGACTCAGATCAATGTTTACTTTCTTCTCCTTGTAAGATTAGGTGCTCTTCATTCCTTCTATGCTCCCACCGTACCCTGAATGGTACCTCATTCCACACGGTCCTGGAATTGCTGATTTCCTTGTCTGTTTTTCACCAGCCTGAGAACTCCCCAGGGCAGGGACTTTCATGGTCTCTGACCTGAAAACTTCCGGTAGGACAGTGGGAAATATGCCAAGAAAGGGAAAATAGTTTACTCAAAGGGGAAAAAGAAAAATTCAAATAAATTAGAGAGCCAGGGGCTTGAACATTTAAAGTAATAGGTCCAAGAGGTGTAGCAGGTGCTAAACAGAAGACAAGCCCTAGAGCCAGGAATCGGGATGATTAAAACAGGTTGGGAAGTGGGATGGTTTAAGATAGAAGCTGTGGATGAGGTAAGGGTGTCTGGAGCCTGTTTTTACAGAGTACTGAATGTGATAGGGACGGAGGTGGGTCTCACTGCCTTAATGTCTTAGTTTGGGGCTCCACTGTTATTAGCGTAATAGTCTGGTGAGTTTCTCTTCTCCATTCCAAGGATTCATCCTCAGCCAGCATTTACTGAGCATTTTATTCTGTGTCAGGCTCTGTTAGGCACCATAACTATAGTGCAGAATCAGATCTGATCCCTGTGCTCTAGCTTGTGGTCTGGTGCAGGAAATGGACACATAAATAGATAATGACAAGAAAATGAAATAAATGCTACAGCTGGGAGCAAAGGGGGCTACAGTAGCACAGAGGAAGGATTCCCAATCCATTAAGGTCTGGAAATGGTAATTTACCTGAGGTCATATGGCTGGTTGGTGGGGGGCGGGGCGCAGACCCCAGATTAGGTAGAAATTGGGAGAAGACAGAAATGACTTTATGGCGTTGGGGGAAGTTTATGTGTGCCGGCTTGGTTAGAACCAAACCCCATGGTTCTAAGTTAATGTTGGTTTAAAAAGATAATTGTTTGAGGGGTACCTGGGTGGCTCGGTTGGTTAAAGCAGCTGCCTTCAGCTCAGGTCATGATCTCAGGGTCCTGGGATTGAGCCCTGTGTCAGGCTCCCTGCTTGGTGTGGAGTCTGCTTCTCCCTCTCCCTCTGCCTCTCCACGCTGCTCGTGCTCTCTCTCTTTGTCTCTTGCTCCCTCTCTCTCAAATAAATAAATAAGTAAAATCTTTTTTAAAAAAGATAGTTGTTTGAGATTCGGGAAGCAGAAGTAAATCAGCAGCCATTGATCACTGAAGTCATGGACAGATGTGAAGATTCCAGAAGGTCCCAGCTCTTCACTCTCCTCCACTCTACACCCAGCTCTTCCTAACTGCTGACTCTGCTGGTCAATAGATGCTCCAAGCCCACCACCAGACCCCTGGCTGTGGATCCACAGCCTTCTCCTATAGACTTCTCTATCAGCTCCCCCTTCACAGCCCCCTGTCACCTGGATGTGCTTGACTTCTGGGACTGAGTGGTTGGTGACTCCGCTGATCGCCCTCCTTTCAGAGGTGCACTGCCCCAGCTGCCCCCCCCATGATTGTTTAAGTTCTAATGTCTATAATAAATCCGTTATCCCACAACACAGAGTGATTCTACTTCCTTAGCTGAATGCTGACTGAAATACTGTGCTTTCTGCAAAGATTAAAATAATTGAGCAGAAAGATGAACAGACTAAGTTTAGAGGCCTAGCTTTACCAATATCTTCATAATTTCAGTGCCCCTGCACTTCATAGTTCAGTATTTATTGAATTGAATTTTATGTTGCTTCTGGTTCTTCACTGGTACAAATATCATGGCGCAGAATAGTTTCTGGGGAAGAGATTTTGTTGTTGTTGTTTTGTTTTTTCTTTTTTTAATTCCCTGAGATCAATGTGAAGTTTTGGGGTCATATATGGCTCAGGCTCTGAAATTCTGACCCAGGACAGTATCTGTTGTATTGACTACATGTGTTCTTCATCTCCTGGGGTACAATAGATTTTCCTCTGGCTTCAATTTCCCTCTCTCTCCCTCACCTTCTGTCCCTTGCAAAAACAGAGAAAAACCTCATTCTTGTGTATTTTCTCCAAAGAAAGTATTTCACACTCTAATCAAATCAGCCAAAAAAGATATATTGGGTTACCCTTATGGGAATGCTCTTCTGGCCTGGCTGAGTTGGAAGTGGGAGAAACAAAGACATCTGGAAGTGGAAGACAGACAGCAATCAACTTTGAACCACTTAATTGCATGGGAATTTCCTCCTTGCTACTTAGACCATTCAGCACTTGTGAGAAGACATGTTATGTTACACACTCACTTTGCCTCCTGGAAAGCTGGGTTAAATGTTGTTTCAATTAGACAACCATGTATGGAATGTCTGTCCTAAACTAGTCCCTACACTAGTTGTTGGAGATACTGCTCTTAAGGTGTTTTCAGCCAGAGTGGGAGGAAAACACGGCGAGTAACATAGTTCAAGTCAGCCTATAGTAAGTGCTAGAAGAGAAGAGAGGCATAAACCAAACACTATAGACAGAGGAGGGAGCAATTACATCTGAGGATATAATTGGCAGTGGGGAGTGGGAAAGAAGTGTTGAGGAATTGTAGGCAGACGGAGGCAACACTTTTCTAAGAGATTTTATTTATTTTAGAGAGAGAAAG
The DNA here is from genome assembly GCA_003697995.1 of Taxidea taxus jeffersonii. Taxonomy (NCBI): domain Eukaryota; kingdom Metazoa; phylum Chordata; class Mammalia; order Carnivora; family Mustelidae; genus Taxidea; species Taxidea taxus. The sequence goes on along the minus strand of ML110637.1, from coordinate 32,285 downwards.
AGGGAGAAAGAGAGTGAGCGTGGAGAGGGGCAGAGGGCGAGGGAGAAGGATAAGCAGACTCCATGCTCAGCGCTCCCCACGAGGGGCTGGATCCCACAACCCTGAGATCATAACCTGAGCCAAAACCAAGAGTCAGCCACCCAACCAACTGAGCCACCCAGGTGCCCTGGGAGGCAGTATTTTTTAAGCACGGACCTGAGTTTCACGGAGGATGCTAAACAAGGGGAGAGGGCTAACAGTCACTGGTTATCTACCCCATGCTGCTCACTGAGCTAATACTGCACTTATGCTATCACATTAACCTTTCCCAAAACCCATCTGGAGGAAACCGAGGCACAAAGAACTGAGGTAACTTGCTCAAGAACTTGAAAGAGGTAGAACTGGGATTCAAACCCATTTCTGTTGGACTTCCAAGAACATCCCCTGCTTCCATCTGTGCATGGAGAGTTATTTTCAAAAGACATTTTCGATGGACTATAAAGAATGAAGATTTTAATAGGCTTCAAAAGGCCAGAGGGTATAAGAAGGGATGGCATAAAAGCATTCCAGAGGAAGGATGGGAGGAGATCAGCCCCAGGGCATGACATGAAGGTGCAAGGTTTGTGTGGAGAAGCTTAGGCAGTCTGGAGTGACTGTGGGAAGACACTGCCACGTGCCTCTACCACTGTCTTCTTGGGTTCCACATGTCATTCAGTAATTTACCCAACAGTGCTGGGCATTCAGAATCCAACTTCAGTTCTTGAAAGTCTGTAATCAGTGAGTTAAGTGTCTGCCTTCGGCTCAGGTCATGATCCCAGGGTCCTGGGATAGAGTCCCATGTTGAGTCCCACATCCCCCTGCTGAGCAGGGAGTCTGCTTCTCCCTCTGTCTGCTGCTCCCCTGCTTATGTGCTCTCTTGCACTTTCTCTCTCTGGCAAATAAATAAAATAAAATCTTTTAAAAAAAGTCTCTAATCAGTCTGGTGAGATTAACTGCTATCTCCACAGACTGCCTTTTACCCTTCAGCTCAGAGTTGGGGGGCGGGGCACATACTCATACAACCGTTATTTGGACCATTTCCTTCCCACAATCATTACTCAACAAATACATTCCCCAGGTTCTCCATAAGCATGCATTCCTTTATTACCTTTGCCTTTAGCAAGGCTTGGATTTGAACTGCTGGCCTTGACGTGATAAGTTTAAAGCTCATAGCATCTCAGCAAATGCCCTTTCAGTCCAAGAGGGACCTGGTCTGGTCTTCCATGAGCTCACCTAGAAAATAATGATCAGTCCTAGGGTTGCAAGGAAAAGATCTTCACTGGAACTGACAAGAAAGCAGATACCTTGTACAGTTTCTCTGCAGACTTCACAAGTGCTCAACACTTCTTGAAAGAGAATATGGTTCCTGAGCCTTTTGCTCAGCTGGCTGGAGCAGTTTAAGAAAATGGATTTCATCTCTGGCAAATCACAGCAAAATGTCATAAACAGCTGGAAACTCTCTGAGGTGAAGACAAGTTGGATATTATGTTTGGAATTATAGCTCCCTCCCCCAAGATAACTGACTTCCATTTCCGACAGGGTTATTATTTCCATCTTTATGAAATAGCTTGGGTCTTACCTTGGATAATTGCTGATTATCATCAGCTCCTCACCTGAGGCGCTTTAGCATTTGGGTGAACCTGAAAAAAAAAATTTTTTTTTCAGGAATATGTACTAGGGAAAACTCAATGTGTGAGATTATGTCTTTATTTCTGTTTTCATTTGCAGTTCCCTTTGGTTTTCTAATGATCAAGTCATTAATCAGTGTCAAATCACCACCCAGAGCATGGACAGTATTTTTGCCACTTGGGTTCCAATGTGGATTAAATGGCAGTAACTTGTGTTCCTCAGTCTGGTGCTCTCTCATTCCTGTGGTAATCACAGACCCAAAAAACCTTGAGGGTATTCACAAGATCTCGGCAGCCATCTAAGGTTTTTAGCCAAAGGTGTACATTACAATCTTCTGAAATTTGATGGAGCTCCCTAAGTTAGTCTAATGAATACTCCCAGCTGAGGATCTCTAAGAGTCCAGCATCCTTCATTTCACTCTTTGACGTTGCCATTTTACATGTCCCTTTATACTTCCAGCCTTTGCTTATTTCCTCCGCTGTGTTACTCTTGATATCCCCTCCCCCACTTCTCTGCCTGGTAAAATCCTGTTCACTCAAGAGGCCCAACCCAAATGCTACCTCTGCTATGAAGCCTTCTGTGATGAAAATCCTTTTCTTCTTGATCCTATAGCACTTCTTAAACACCTTTATGAACATTCTGTGTTATTGTGTTCTCCTAGGGTATATAGAGCTATCTACATGTGTCTAACCTCCCCACTCAACCATGAGCTTCAGAATAATGGAGGTAATTTATTCATCTTCATATCTCCAAGGCCTGGCATGGGGCCTAACATTCATTCAATGAATGAACAAGGAGGTTGATACCCAAAAGTAGGCCGTACATTGGTCCATTTAAGTTAGTCAGATCTGAGCTTACTCGGTATTTCTTAACTGAGTTGCTTACAAAAAAAGATGTGCAAGGATGTGAGGTAAGGAGCGTTTAAAGGAGATGATATTTTTAATAACCTTTTAAAAACATCACTTTCCCAACAAAAGTGATAATAGCTCCTTTAATTTGAATTAGTAATGAAAGGCTGGATATCAACGTGAATTTGAGAATTGTTTTCAGGAAAACAGACAATCTCACAAAAATCCAAATCTTAATTGATTGGTTCAATCAATGTAGGAAATGTTAGCCTGAAAAATCATAAGACCTGCCCTTGGTTCCTGTGTGACTTTGTATAAGTTACTTCTTCTCTCTGGGTCTCAGATACTTCTGTAAAATAGGGCATTATACTGAATATCTCCGAGGTTTCTGCTAACTCTAAGGTTCTGTGACCTTAACCAGGATCGTTAGTAAACCGAGGTAGCAGTTTATTTTGGTTCTATTCCATAGTACTTAGGAGAATGGAGTATTCTTATTGAGATGCTAAGGAGTGGGGCACCTGGGTGGCTCAGTGGTTAGGCATCTGCCTTCAGCTCAGGTCATGATCCCAGCATCTTGGGATTGAGCCCCATATTGGGCTCCCAGCTCAGCAGGGAGCTTGCTTCTCCCTCTCCAGCTCCCCTGTATTTGTGTTTCCTCTCTCGCTATCTCTGTCATAAATAAATAAATAAAATCTTAAAAAAAAAAAGATGCTAAGGAGTTTTACAAAATGCATTATTAAATCATAACAATGACATAAATACCTAAGAGGAAACTTGAGAAATAAAGGAAAAATCATCATCCATAGTGCTACCACTCTAATAAGTTATTGTTTGGGCATGTTTTCTTTCATTTTTCTCATATTTACACGTGTCCTTTTATATATGTATATACATGTAAGTACATGCTTTTCCTTTATCTTTTTTTTTTTTTTAATTTCACAGACAAAGATCACAAGTAGGCAGAGAGGCAGGCAGAGAGAGGGGGAAGCAGGCTCCCTGCCGAGCAGAGAGCCCCATGCGGGCGGGGCTCGATCCCAGGACCCTCAGATCATGACCTGAGCAGAAGGCAGAGGCTTAACCCACTGAACCACCCAGGTACCAACTACCCTTATCTTAAGCATATTCCTTGATGTTAACTATTTGTAATTTTCATTTTAAATGACTACATACTGAGTAGATATGTGGGATATGCAAATACTCTTCTACTGTAAGATAATTATGTTGTCAATTTTTTGATAGCATTGAAACTAAAATCTCTGTAAATATAACTTTTTGGATTATTTTGGATAATAATAATAACCCATATTTTGGATTATTCCCACAAATAGGAATCCTGTATCAAAGGGTATGAACATTTTTGACTCACACAGTGTCCTCCTTATTTTAATAAGCACCTGTGATTTTGCTGGGTAGTACCCTATTTTTCCTAAGGGAAGCCAAGCCCACCCCCACCTACTCCACGTACTTTGGAATAACTGACTTTGCCACTCAGCTTCCTCCTTTCCAGAGAGTAACATTGGATAAGGCCTAACAAATCAGCATATTACATTCCCCTGGCCAGTTTAGGGATAGACATGTGACCTAGAAGGCGCCAACAACAACAGAGGAAGACTTTTGATAAGATTGTTGGAAGGAAAAAAAAAAAAAAAAAAGATTGTTGGAAGGGATGGCATGTGCTTTTCTGCTGAGGCTATAAGCAGGGAGGATGACAGAAGCCTGGAACTGCCGGAAGTCAACATGTGGAAGCTGAAATGAAGCCAACACAGCAGGACAAGGTGGGATGGGGATACTCTACATTCAGTAATGCCTACAGCCAGAATAGCCAGAACTATTCTAGGACTTACTTTTAAGTAAAGTGAACCCAAATTTTCACTGTCCCTTAAACCATTTCCTCCCTCCCTCCCTCCATTCTTTCATTTGACACACAGACACACTCCTAACTGGTACCAATAGGGCTTTTTAAAAGAAATCCTTTTTACTTATTTTTTTTAAGTAATAAACTTTATTTTTAGAGCACTTATAGGTTCACAGTATAAAAAGTTCCCACATACCTACAGTCCTACCCAGCCCTTCCACCTTCCCCCCCAATATAATCTCCCTATTAACATCCCACGCCAGAGCAGTATGTTTGTTACAATTGATGAACCTACACTGAGGTATCATTACCACCCAAAGTCCATAGGTTACCTAAGTAAGTGTTCACTCCTGGTGGTGTACATTCTATAGGTTTTGACAGACGTGTAATGACATGTATCTACCACTACAGTGATTTTACTTTTTATTTAAGTATAAACTACATAAAAGATATAATCTTACATGTATAGCTTGATTCATATAACCCCTACCCAAATCAGGATCTAGAACACTCATGGTTCCCACGTGCTCCATCTAAGTAGTTGCTCCTCTGAAGTTATTTATTATTCAGGCTTCTTTAACAAAAATTATTTTTGCTGCTTCTGAACTTTATTATATAAATGGAATCTCACAGTGTGACTGCAACCTCTTAGCCTCTTAAGCAGCCCAATCCTGCCTTCACAATGACTTGGGGGCTGGGGATGGGAGCGGTTGGGGAAGGAATGAGTATGTTCTGCATATGACAGTATATTGTGAACAGGTTAACTAGAGCAGATGATGTCTTTCAAAAATGGCCACAGCAGTATTTCGGGTTCTGTGTGTTCTTTCAGAACTCTACCACTCTTCCATTAGGAAATGGAGTCTATTTCCCTCCCCCTTGAACCTGGGTGGGCCTGATTGTTCCAACCAACAGTATGGCACAAATGATGACATGACTTCCATTGTTTGATCATAAACTTCCATAGTTTTGTTTCTCTCTCTCCAGTCACTTCCCCTTGGAATTCCGCCACATGTTGCAAGGAAGCCTAGGCCACACGGAGATGCTACATATGGATGTCTCTGCTGATAATCCCAACATAGATTCCAGGCAACATCAATTGCCGGTCATATGAATGAATGAGACCTCAGATGACTCTAGATCTTAGGTGCCAAGCTTCCCCAGTGGACCTCAGAGGAGGAGAGATGAACTGTCTCCACTAAGCCCTACCAAAATGAAGATTTGGGAGCAAAATAAATTGTTCAAGCTACAGCAATGGTTTGTTATGCAACCACAGATAACCAGGATTCTGTAATATCTGTGTGTTTTTGGGAAGAGTCTTCCGGTGATACCTGACATCGCACAAATTACTTTTCTCTCTAGGTCCTGGTTTCCTCAGCTATGAAATGGACAATGATTACTGTCATGGGAATGTTGTGAGGTTTAAATGAAGTAATGTACACATGGTGCTCTTTTTATAATTGGACTTCAATAAATGTTACTTAATATTATTTCAACTTACTTCCATAAAGTTGTTCTAGATTTGCTGCTTTGTACAAATTCCTAAAACCCGATTTTGTCCACACACAAATGGACAGGTACATTGCAACGTTGTAGCTTCCACACTGCTCTAACCCCTCACTTGCTCTAGGGGGAGCCAGCCACCATGTTGTGAGGATGCTCAAGCAGCCTTATAGGGAGGTCACAGAGTGAGATACAGACCTCTTCCGTGGCTAAAGTGCCAGCCACCTGAAGGAACTACATGGGGAGCTGATCCTTTAGCCCCAGTCTGTCTTCAGATGACAGCTGCCCCAGTGGACATCATGACTGCAACCACTTAGAGATTCCAAGCCAGAATCACTCTGCTAATTTAATTCCCATAGAAGCTGCAAAACCCGTATGAAATGAAAAAAACAACAACAACAAAAAACCAACTGAAAACCAAAATCTTATTTTTGTTTTAAGTCAAGGTTTGGGATTACTTCTTATGCCCCTTCAATATGCCCCAATAGTTAACTAATAGCTACTTCAACATGGGAAGGGATGTAGGGGAGGAACTGATTGAAGGAGGGCTATTTTAGGGTTTATATGGAAGGACAGAAATGGCTGAATGAACTTGAAAGTGCCAATGAGACTGAGTTTGAAACAAACGATCCCAGGTCCCAGCTTAGAAAAGGAAGAGAGTAAAGTTGGAGGAGGGGAACAAACTTGGAACCGGCAGACTGTAAACTACAGATTTCACTGAAGTTGAAGAACAGGTTTGGTGAGGGTAAAGGAGTAAAAAAATCTGGATAAAAGAAGGTCTTGTTTAGAAGGTAGAATCCCTTGGTTACTGATTTCAGAGGTGGAAGAGTTCTGGAGAACAAAGTGCAGGATATGATCAAAGAAATGGGTGGTTGAAAGGCAGTGCTGGAGGAAGGTTTTTTGGTTTTTTTAAATCTTTCTGGTGAGGACAAGGGCAGAGGGGACAATGGGGCAACATAAACTAATGATAGCAGGCTGTTAAAAAGTTTCTAAGGTCCCATCATCCCTTGACAGATGGAATGAAGATGGAATGGAGTTTGCATGGCTTGATAGAAAAAGCCTCAGTGCAGGAGTAGCTGATCTAGAAATGTGGTTACAAGGTGAAGAGAATGCCAGCCTTTACTTCTGGTTCAAGATACTAAAGATGTTTAGGCCGCGTGGGTGGCTCAGTTGGTTAAGCAGCTGCCTTTGGCTCAGGTCATGATCCCAGCGTCCTGGGATCAAGTCCCACATCAGGCTTCTTGCTCGGCAGGGAGCCTGCTTCTCCCTCTGCCTCTGCCTACCACTCTGTCTGCCTGTGCTTTCTCTCTCTCTCTAACAAATAAATAAATAAAATCTTAAAAAAAAGAAAAGATACTAAAGATGGGGACAGAATTCCATTTGAAAGGGCTTTAAGAGAAGCAGTTAACTTTAGGATAATATCAGATTTTAGGCAAGATAAAGAAGTGATGACAGTGCTCTGGGAAAATGTTAGATATGCAAGGAAATTTCTTTGCACTGACATGGGTTTGCTTGTAAAAAAGCTGGAACTTTGTTCTGTTGGCAACTGGAAACCACTGGAAAGTTTTACACAGGTGACTGACATGGTGAGCTTTGAATTTTAGAAAGGTCACCCTGACAGCAGTAGCAGTATGGTAAATATACTGGCGAAGGAGTGTAGAGAGGTGCTTTTAGAGGAAAAGCGTTGGGAAAAAGGTCTACTCCACACAGGTGATGAGGCCTCATGATCAGCCCACTGAAACACTGGGGCCAGCTATTTGCAAAGTACAGACTACAGAATTTAGTGGGCAGTAAGGGAGAGGAGTTAAGGCAGTTGACAAGACAGGGCCCAGATCTTTCACCTCGTTACTGAAGCTCTTCTAGATTGTTCAGAGCATTTCTGATCTTCCAAGAAAGCCAGGTATATAATTGCCGTCTCCCCTTATTTACTTTTTCTTTTCTGTCTCCCAAATCTACTTATCTTGACCTACTATTTTATATGCTACTAATATAGTTCATTACCAAGTTATTTTTAAATATTACTAATTTAATTTTTTGCTTTT
>ML110637.1:0-23993 GCA_003697995.1 Taxidea taxus jeffersonii | reverse complement strand
CTCTTCTCATTTTTAGTATGCACCTTGGCTTATACCATTGTGGTAAAAAATCTTTCCAAAGGTAAGAATCTAAAGGAAGTGTGGTACAGTGGAAAGGCGAGCAGCCTTTAAGTCAAAAGGGCTGGTTTCCAGTCCCAGTCCTGCCATGAAGTTCCTGTATGACTCTGGTTCACTCATTTGATGTTTTTGGACCTTTTTTTCATTCTGAAAATGAATCTCTAAAGTCTTATCCATTTCGACTTGCCTACCTGTATAGTATTACAGGAAACTTAACATATTTTCGTGATATTGTGAAATCCAACTTCTCCAATATAGCACTACAAAATTAGAGTAGTGGATGGTAGGCTTCTTGAAAAAGTCTGTTTCAAGAAACCTGCTTAAACTGGTTGGTCAATAGAGGAATAAAGTTTGAGGCAAATACTGTACTCCAACACATTTTCCCAGCTTAGAGTTAGTTATGCTCATGTCTAGTGGGACAGTAAATCTCGGCTTTTCTTTTTTGGAAGTGGAGAATAGCTCATGTTTCCTGGATTTAATATGCCTTAACTTGAAACCATTGCTCTGCTACTTACTGGCTTGTTACCCTAGGTAAACAACCTAATCTGTGTCTCAGTTTCTTCATCCATAAAATGGGAACAGTATATCTCATAAGGCTATTGTGGATATAATTAATATTATATATTAAACATGTTAGTGTATAAAGCAGCATCTGAAACAGAGAAAGCCCTAGATAAGTATTAGCTATTATTTTTATATGCTAGACACTGGAGTGCAATGACCTCTCCTTGAAGACCTCATTGTCTAGTCAGGAAGATTTCTGAACAAATGACCGTAACTTAAATGCTCTGGATTCTGTAATAATGTGTGTAGAAGCAGAGGCAGAAATGCCTGTCTTATCCTAGAGGGAAAGTCAGGGGCAGGATATGGGTGTTTTTTGTGTGTTTTTTTTTTTTTTTTGTAGATTTTATTTATTTATCTGATGGATAGAGATCACAAGTAGGCAGAGAAGCAGGCAGAGAGAGAGGAGGAAGCAGGCTCTCTGCTGAGCAGAGAGCCCGATGTGGGGCTCCATCCCAGGACCCCAGAATCATGATCTGAGCTGAAGGCAGAGGCTTTAACCCACTGAGCCACCCAGGCACCCCAGGATAAGTTTCTTGAGGGTAAAGTTTGACTCTAACCCTTAAGGAAGGGAAGTTAATATTGGGAATATTTGGGAACATGGAGCAATCAGAGGTAGGACGGGGAAGGCAGATTCTGGCCACAAAGGACAAATATATATAGTTAGGAGGAAAGGAAGGATATATGATAGATTGAGACCTTGTTAGAAATATAGAATCTTAGGATGCTTGGGTGGCTCAGTTGGTTAAGCGACTGCATTCGGCTCAGGTCATGATCCTGGAGTCCTTGGATCAAGTCCCGAATCAGGCTTCCAGCTCCATGGGGAGTCTGCTTCTCCCTCTGACCTTCTCCCCTCTTATGCTCTCACTCTCAAATAAATAAATTCTTTTTTTTTTTTTTTAAAGGAAGAAACAAACATAGAATCTTAGGCCTTACCTAGACATAACTCAAGGCAAATAGGAATTTTTGACAGGATCCTCAGGTGGTTCCTACTGAACATGCAAGTTCGAGAACCACTGGTCTAGAGCAGACACTGGAGTCAAGTTGCTTAAGTCCTGGCTTTACCATTTACTTACAATGTATGACTCTAGGCAAGTTATGTAACTTCCTTCCTGTGCCTCGATTTTCTCATATGTAATTAGAAATAACAGTTTCTACCTCATAAAATTTTAAGGACTAAATTATTTATATGTGAGATGCTTATAATAATACTTGGCACCAGATAAGCACAAGAGTAAGCTGTAATTCTTGACTCATATGCTATGTATTATGGTCAGAGTCAGCTTTATAAGCAGCTTCTCTTTCCATTTCTACTCCATTACTGTCACCTTGACATCTGATGTAGAGGAAGACACTTGGAAGTCAGAAAACGTGGGGTTATAAAGTCCACTTCGCTTTAATTCCTAGCTTTGTGAAATTGGGTGAGTTCTTCAATTTCTGTGTTTTCCTCATTCAAAAGTGTTTGTGGGGGTGGAAGGAGGACCTAAATTATACCTACCTCCCTGGGACGCTGTGAGGCTCAAAGAATGTATGTTAAACTACAAAACTGAAGTTTCTTTTTTTTTTTTTTAAGATTTTATTTATTTATCTGACAGAGAGATCACAAGTAGGCAGAACAGCTGAGGGGGGGGCAGGTTCCCTGCTGAGCAGAGAGCCTGATGCACTGATGCAGGGCTGGATCCCAGGACACTGAGATCATTACCAGGGCTGAAGCCAGAGGCTTAACCCACTGAGCCACCCAGGTGCCCCAAAACTGAAGTTTCTTTTACCATCTTTCCAAAAGTTAAGTATCTGACCTGAAAACAGGTGGGAAATAGATGGAACAGAATGCACTGTAAGATCAAGGCGGGAGAGAAGGGCCTGGGTATTACCTGTCCCAATTCATGGCTTTCTGGAGGGGCAGGTTTGGGCTTCAACGATAACAATTTTCTGGGACCTCAGAGACTATTTTTAGCTAATGGGTAAATAGAAATAAGAAACTTAGATGCTATTTATTTTCTCTTTTTAAGCTATAGCTCCATTCAGAGTATCACCAGTCTCACGCGTTTGCATAGAGGTCCACAATTTACAAATAACTTTTTTCTATGTTGTGTATCACCAACATCCCCATAGGGTACGATTAACCCCATTTTACACGAAAACTGTTAATATCAGAAAGCGTACTAAGAACCCCATTTGACTTGGGCATTTTTACCAGATCCTACATTTCCAAAAGTACAAAATTTAAGAGGAAGGACAATCACAAAACTTGGGATTTTATCTTCTATAACACTAAGCACTGGCTTCGATTTTATGGCCACGAGTAACTACACACTGGGTCCCTTTCCCCATATGTAAAATAGGGGCAACAATACCTTCTTCGCACAATTGTTCTGTGATTAAATAAGAACAAAGGCTGAAGGGTGAACCTACCACGTCGTAGGGCCTCTAATAAATACCTTCTCCTTCTTCCCTTTGACAGCTAAAGCACGAGATTTCATTATCATTCCCACTCCACAGGTGGAGAAACCCGAAGTGGAGAACGCTCGGGTTCTCCTTATCCACTGGCAACTCCGCAACCCCCAGATTGGGTTTGGGCAATTGCGACGTCCGCTATGTCGGTTCCTGTAGCGTGGATTCTCTCCTTGAGTTGCGTCTGGTGGGGGCTGGAGGCCGCTGGTAATTGCTCCCATGACTCTGAGGAATCCGATCCTAATCCTCAACGGCATTTCAGGGACAAAACTGCTTTCCTACCGTCCCTAACCTCGCCTAGAGTAAAGGTCGCGGTAAAACCTCGGCTCCAGCTACCGACGCCATTTTGGCCTCTACGTGTGACGCCATACGTAACAAAGAACGCAGCTGATTGGTTGGGAGACAGCAGCCGGAGGAGAGGCGCGCGAAGCCAGAGAGTAGGGTATGGAGGAGAAGCCAAGGAAACTACAATCCCGGCCTTCCTTGCGCCTGCGACAGCTTACCGAGAGCGAAAGAGAAGGGAGCTTGGTTTCGGACCACAATTCCCAGAACCTCCTGCGATGTCTCCTCTTTCCTTTCAAAACGCGGAGGAAAAGAGGGACTGGGAGAATGGAGGCCTTTTGGAGTCTGTTCTCCGAAAGGCGGGAAAGGCGAACTACACCTCCCGACTGGCAGCGCGCGGCTGCGCTTGCGCCCTGATGCCTGTCGCCATCTTGCCCCTTCTGAGGCACCGCAAACAAACCCAATTCCTGGTGTTCCCTAGTCTTGGCGGAGGAGCCTTTTAGATGAGCCCCGAAAGGCCGGGCAGGTGAGTGACTCTCAGACAGGGTGCTGGGAAGAGCTGGCAGGTTAGCCAGGCTGGAGGAGCACCGGGCCAGCCATTTGGTCCCCGGCTTGGGGCGCGCAGCCCCATCCTCCGTTGTCTCCTAACGGGATCGTGGGGCTCCTTGAGGTGGTCTGAGGGGGACTTTGGCAGGCCTGGTGCTGGGATCCTCGGGGTCCAGCTCTGGGAGCCTCCCGGTGAGCCTCGGTCGTCCGCCTGGCTGTCCGCGCGCCTACTCTCTCTCCGTTGTCCTCTCCGCTGAGGAGGGAGCGAGGTGTTGATGCCGGCCGGGGCCCCTGATACCGCCTACTGGTCCTGAAGGGTTTGGGTTTGGGCTTGACATTTGGGTTGGCGCTGAGCGGCACCAGTGAGGAGGGTGGGCGGGCTGCTCTTGTTGTGGTGCTGCGAGAGAGTGCGTGTTTGGGGAGGGGGCGGGGCGGGCTCGCCTCCTTGACACTTGAGTGGGGGAAGGATTACTTGAGATCCCGGCTCCGGAACGGGCTCCTGCTACTGCTGCCCAGATTTCCAGTGCGCTGCGGCCCCGCGGTGGGGTGCGCTGGCGGGGACGCGTCGGGATGCCGTGACGTGGTGCTTGATTCGGGCGGTCGCCGGCCGCCTCCAAGATCCTGTCGGGGGGCGGGGACTGGCCTGTCGAAGGAGCGGATTCCTTTGGCTCTGCCCCTTCTTCCTCCTCCCCACCCCTTTTCTTTATGTCATCCTCCCGGTTGGGGCGCGCAGTCCCGTTCTCCTTGCTCTGTCTTGGTTTGTAGCTGAGAGGACTATGGGAAGTCGGAGGAGGGGGGATCAACTCCGGGCGCAGAGCTGGAGTTAGGAGCCCCAGTGCCTGGAACGGGATGTAGCAGTTATTAAGGTTCGGTGCCTGACTCCTCGACTAGACATTGAGCTCGCTCACACACTCACTTACTCATTCATTTTACCCACTCTTCTCTATCTTCATTCATCTCCTTAACAAATATTTACACTGGGTCTACCGTGTGCTAAGCAGGTATTGTGCAAGCGCCCAGCGCTGTTGTCTTTTTATCCTCTAGACTAGGCAATTCCCAGTATGAAGTAAGTTCCTGACATCTAAACTTTTGGTAAATGATTGTTTAATGACCACAGAGTGTAAACTCTTCGTTCATTGTTAAGACTTGAGAAGAAAGTCTCATTAGCCCATGTAATGTGCTAGGAGGTTTATCTCTTGTAACTCGAAAGTGAGAAACCCGACACAAATCAGGTAACTTGGGCAAGGTTACACAGGTAGTAGCGCCTATTTATTAAACAACGTGCCAGCCACTATCATAAGAACTTCATATTGTTCTTTAATCTTTAAGCAGATTGGATGATAGTACTTCTGTTTTACAGATGTGGAAAACATTTGCTCACATAGTCCACTTTACCAGGATCACCCAGCCAGTGAGTTGAAAGCTGGAACTAGAAACTAGAGATGTCTGACCCTAAAGCCTGTGCTCTTTCCACTGCCCTATGCTGGAATAATAAGCTGCGGAATGGTTGTTTGGTTCTTCATTTATCAGAAGTTGAAAAGTGTGGTGGTGAAATAGGATTGTGAAATGTTCTTACTGGTTTTACTTTTTAGTGTGTGGATCTCCAGGTAAGTGGCTTTTGAATGTACTTCCGTAATTTGATTTTTGTTTTATTTGTTTCGGTAGGGAAGACAAGCTCTTTGGGGCTACCAAAAAGAAGCAGCAATGCCTGTTGTGTGGCCAACCCTTTTGGATCTCAGCAGGGATGAATGCAAAAGGATTCTTAGAAAATTGGGTACGATTTTCATTTTTGATGTTTATACCTTTCTGTGATACTTTTCCCTTTCTGTTTTTGTCATGGCTGTTTGCCTGGATATCATATCTCATGCTGCATTAGAAATTCTTTAGAGGTGTACTTTTCATCTTCTCATTGTTATTTCCCCACTGCCTAGCATAGTGCGTTTTTTACTGAGTAGGTACATGGACCATAATAATAAAAATAGTAGCTCAGAGTTCTTGAGGGGTACTGGGCTATTCAGAGTTCTTTACATTCAATATCTTATTTAATCCTCACTCAAATGGGAAAGGTGCGTATTTGTGTGTGTGTGTTTCCATATTACAGATGACAAAACTGAAGTTTAGAATTCAACGTGATGCTGATAGTAAGTCAAGGAATCAGAATTGTAACCCAGGGAATATGATTCCAGTCTTACTGTAGCATTATTTTAATCTTCATGAATGTATGTGTGAATTATAAACTGTTTCTGAATTCTGAGTAAATGTTAACTATGCTGACTTTCCTAAATTATGTTTACAGTCAGTAATAAAACACACTTTATATTTATAATTCATTATTTTGAGCTTCTTTTCCTTGAGAGGAGCCTTTCTCAACTAGCATTTAGGGAGAGAATTAAGCACTAATGCCAAGCCTAATCCATTGTATGTAATGAACTAACTTCTTTTTATGCACTTAGAAAAAGAACGGTAATAGTTTTATACTATTCTTGAGAAAATTGAGACGGTTATTCAAGTCATTTTTTATGTGGCTCAAATGAAGATCCTTGTTTGAGAACAAATGCTTTAAACTCTAAGGTCCAAGAATGACCTTGTGTCTTCTGTAATTACTACTGTAGTCCCAGGCTAGCACATAGTGAGTGCTCAGTAAATGAAAAAATAATTTGAAAAAGAACATTAAATGTTTTGAAAGTGTATATGAATTATTTATTTTTTTTTTAAAGATTTATTATTATTTGTCAGATAGGGAGAGCGAGCACAGGCACAGAGTGGCAGGCAGAGGCAGAGGGAGAAGCAGGCTCCCTGCCGAGCAAGGAGCCGGATGTGGGACTTGATTCCAGGACGCTGGGATCATGACCTGAGCTGAAGGCAGCTGCTTAACCAACTGAGCCACCCAGGCATCCCTTGTTTATGATTTTAAAGGGGAAAGTGTGGGCCTTGAATTCAGAGGGACCTGGGATCTTGGTCTTGTCACTAATGACCCACAGGATCAAGGACAGTTTATTTAATCTCCTTAAAGGTGTTGACACTTTTGTAAAAGAAGCATAATATCTGCCTCATAAGTTTGTTATGTGGATTAATTGTATATAAAAGGGTCCTACCGTAGTGCTTGACATCTGAGGGTATAATGTCTTAGAACAGTTGCTTTCAGACATTATTTGCAGGAGAATCTTCGGAGGAAATCTTTGTTGGGAATTATTTTGTGTAAAACTGAATCATAGCTGTCCTGGTGCTGTCTGCTAGTAACATTACCTTTTTTATTTCCCATCAGGCCACTGGGAGGATTTCTCTTATTTTAAACTATTTTTTAGCATTGTATTTTAGCATGTGTAGAGAGCTTTTTTGGGCAATCATCCATTATCATTTTTTTCCTTTAGCCTTATATCCAAACTTTTAGTACTAATTTGAGGATGATTTTCTACACACTTGCATGCAATTGCTGTAGCTTGCTATCTACCATTTATAGAGTTGGAATGGTATTTACTCCTTAGCTAAAATAATTGCAGATGAACAGATCCCAGTTACAGTAGATTGGATTAGAGTTTCTGGGCTTTTGGGGCCTTGAGTCAAGAGATTATGTTTAAATATAAAAATGGTAACCTTTAAGTCTAAATTTATCCTTAACTTTAGCCAGAGCTGTGTGGCTAATATTGCGGGAGAGCTGTTGCTGTACAAAAGAAAACAGCCTTCCTACCGGGTAATGTCACCTTCAATGACCCTTCACTTTGGGAGGTGAGTCTTGATAGTGATTTGCAGAAAGACTTCCTCCCCACCCGTTGGCTCATTATCATAACAGTGAAACTTTTGAATTGCCTTCAAATGCTAGCTCTTGGTCCAAAGTTTAGAGAAAGTACTGTATTTAAGATAACTTAAAATATTTTAACAATTAAGCTTGTTCTTTTAAAAATAGTTATAAATCATTTAACATAAAATGCTAAACATTTAAATTTTACTTAGATACAAAAACACTGAGATTGAGAATTTTTTTTTTTTTAAGATTTTATTTATTTATTTGACAGAGAGATACAGTGAGAGAGGGAACACAGCAGGGGGAGTGGGAGAGGGAGAAGCAGGCTCCCTGCTGAGCCGGGAGCCCGTTTGGGGCTGGATCCCACCTGACCTGAGCTGAAGGCAGATGCTTAACAACTCCAGGCGCCCCAAGAATTTTTTTAATACTATACTGAACATGCCAGTGATAGATAAATGCTTCCCTCTTTTTATCCTGCCTTTCCCATGCCTTATTTTAAAAAAAAACATTCCTCAGTTACAACACCAACAGGGCGCTTCATGGACTGTAGTATAATTGAATGGCTGATTTGTTTAAATGGAACGTTGAGTACTTTATAGAGTGATTTGGCAAATCTTTTTGTTTCCGTGGTGTTTGCATGTATCTCTTATATTTATGTGCCATTAGAGTTAATACTACAATAGAATGGCACCAAAACTACGAGAAATTCAATTAAGTTTGATATTTGTCAGGATCTGAGGATACCCATCAAAATGGAAATCGTATGTCAGGAAGTTGGGAAGTCAGTAAAGGTTCTTTACAATGAGTGAATTTCTGGAGAATGGAGGAAGTGCCTCAGATTGTGTGACTATAACTGGTCTGAGTTTGAGTTTAGTATGAGGTTACCACCTCTTAACTTTTGTCCATGACTTTTTAGTTAGACTTGGAATGAGACTTGAAATGTCAAAAACCTTTGCTGCATTTCTTTGATTAATTTCACTCTTTTTTTTTTTTTAAAGATTTTATTTATTTATTTGTCAGATAGAGAGAGAGAGCACAGGCAGACAGAGTGGCAGGCAGAGGGAGAAGCAGGCTCACTGCTGAGCAAGGAGCCCGATGTGGGACTCGATCCCAGGACGCTGGGATCATGACCTGAGCCGAAGGCAGCCGCTTAACCAACTGAGCCACTCAGGCGTCCCTAATTTCACTCTTTTTGAAGTAGTATCTTGATCACCATAAATTGCATAGGTCAAAAGTGAACTTCTTTTTCTTTTTCTCATACCATTTCCTCTCTCTGACCTCTCCATTTCTTTTTATGGTATTGCCCTTCACCTGAATATCTTGGAGACTACAAAATATGTTTCCTTTCTTTCTGCTGTTCCTTCCACATTCAATCAACTACTGGGTCCTATCAAATAAGAGCTTTTTAGCCTGGAACTAGAGGCTTAGTCTGCCCCCAAACTACTTTTCCATTTGTGTCCTTCTTTATTCCTATATACACGTCTCTTTTTTTATTTTAATTACCTTGAGGATAGGGACTTTGTTTTATTCATGTAAATATTCTCCGTGGTACCTTATAGTAGTAGCGAGGTGCAGTTAAGTTTGGTTTGAGTTAGTGACTATCCAAGTACAGGCATATTTTTACTTTCCCTAAAGTAAAACTCCAAAAATATTCACTGACTGTTCCTGGAAGTTTGATGTCTGTATGAGACATTATTTGCTCTTTTAATGTATTCCTTCTGCATATTTGCATTTTTTTTCTAATTGCTTAGAGCACACTTCTCTTTCTGATTACAGCTTATGCTTTTAGACTGGGTGATGTGTTTCTTCTCTTTGCTTTTACCACTGTATTACAAACTGTATCATCATTGTCTGATGACTTGTTTCACTGTAGCTTTATTCTAGAGTTAACTCCTTGAAGGCAGGATTTAGCATACTATCTGGTATATATAAAAGGACTTGGTACTGATCTGTTGAGTAAAATATTCCATAAATGACGTGTAAACTTTGAGTATAGGGATTTCTTAGTTGTTTATCCCCAGTGTCTTTTCTGAACTTTACTTTGGGTCCTGTTAAAAGCTGAAATAAATGTTTCTTAGTACTAAGTATTTCCTTCACTATTCTAAGAGCAGGAAAGCTTTGTTGTTCCAGAGATACCCCATGAAACATCTACATAGTATTCAGCATAGATTGAATATGCAAAATGTTTACACATGGGATAATTCAGTTGGATCAGGCATTTCTTTCCAGCGGGGAGGAGGAGCAGAGGGAGATTGGATAAGCAAGACTCCCTGTTGCTCAGGGAACCTGATGTGGTGCAGGGATGCGATGTGGGGCCTCAGTCCCAGGAACCTGGGATCACCACCTGAGCCGAAGGCAGACACCCAACTGACTGAGCCACCCAGACACTGCATGGATCGACATTTCTGTTTAATATAGTCAGCTCACTCTTTTTTGGCTCTCAGAACTGTGAATAACATGAACTAAACAAGGCTACTTGTTTATTATTGGTGCAGTACCTAGGATGCACATATGTATACCTTCATTATTTGTGTGTCAGGCCTTGGGAAATAACAAATACTAGTAGCAATTTGAATTGACTAAGAAGATAACTGTAGTTTGGACGCTTATTCCCATCATTCTAGTTTGCTTAGATTTACCTGTCTCATAGTGTTAGTGGCTTAAAACGACTATTTTATTATTTCTTTTGATTCTGTGGTTGCTGGTTTTGCCGGAACTCTCTCATGTGGCATATTCAGCTGGTACATTAGCTGGTTTGCTGGGCTCAGCTCAGATGGCTGGGCCTCTCTCCATGTGGCCTTTATCCTGGGCTTCTTGCAGCTTGGTTATCTCAGAGATCTCGAGAGAGAGAGAGAGAGAGAGAGAGAGAGAGCGAGCAAGGCCCTGCAGGCAAATGTTAGTGCGCTTCATACATAATGTTTGCATTATGTATGCTGATGTTCCACTGGCCAGGGCAAGTCACATGCCAAGCCCAGAGTCAGTGTGGGAAGGGAGTATTCAAAAGTAGTACAGTTCCCAAGGAGTGTGCTGGGAGGCAGGCATGGTTCATTGGGAGCCAGTGAGGACTTTTTGCTTTTATATTTTAACCAGCATTGGAGACTGGCAGTTTCATTTCATAATGGTTGTTGTTGTGGAAAGATAGTGAAATGAAACTGTCTGGCATTAGGGTTCAGTATATTATATGCTGGTTGCTATAAGAGCAACTCATGTTTCCTAACCGGTCTTAGTCATTTCGATGGTAGATGCAGAGATCTTAGATCTGGAAGATACCTTCGATGTCTCTTCTAGATAAAGAAATTGAGGTTCAAGAGTGAGAAAGAACTTGCCCAAGGTCACACAACTAGTAAGTGGGAGTGCTGGAGCCAGAATCTGGTCATTTGACTCTTGTTCTAGGAGTTTTCTACTGTGCATTACTCATGGTATTCTCAACCCCAGGAGGGGAGGGTTGAATGTAGTTTGGATTTTAGGCAGGGCTAAGGAATTATATAAAGGATTGGTCATTGTAGGTAACCTGTCAGTAAAGCTAAAAATTTCTCTTATCAGCCTTGTATCACTTGGAGCCTATTCCCGGTTGTTGGTAGCATCAGAATTACATGTTCTTCAGTGATAATGTGTGAGATAAAATACTTACCATTAGATTTTTCTACCTAAACATTTTGTACACATGACTTCTGTGAGACAATAAAAAAAAGATATACAATTATAAAAACCACATTTTAATCAGTGCTCTTAGATAACATTTTTGAGAGGGACTTTAAAAATTTTGTGTATTGATTTTTTTAATTGATTTCTAGGGTTTTTTGCCCTGAAGTTTCACTATGTGTAGCCACAGTATTAAAATATTGAAGGCCTATCTTGATAAAATAATTTTCTTCTTCTAGAATTGGAGGCATATGCTGGAGTTATCAGTGCACTTCGGGCACAGGGGGATCTCACCAAGGAAAAGAAAGATCTTCTTGGAGAACTCTCAAAAGTTCTTAGGTAAATTGTCATAAAAGTTTGTGAGATGTGACTCTAGAAATTTCATTTTGAGGAGTTTTAATACTTTTCATTCTCAAGTTGAAGACAGAGGTGTTTGGGTTGTTGGTACTTAGCTCATCCTAGTTGTGTGCTTTGTTACAGAAAGTTATGTAATTTATCATTTATTCTGTAACCAGGAAGGGTTTAAGGCAGGTTATTTTAGGTTTTGGTCACATGGGAAGGGGAGGTATTTTTGACATGGGTGAAGGGAAGAAAACCTGGTAGCAACAAGGTCTGAACTTGGAGTGGCCCAGTGGCATTTGTTGGGAGGGAAGAAGGCGATACTAGAAAGTTATTATCATAATTTATAGAAATGGGTGGTTTTGATATAGTCATAGCCCTGCAGATAGTTTATACCCTTGTTTTCCTGCTAGAGTGGCACTTGAATCCATTAAAAAATTCCAGTGAGTGGAATTCTTTGATACCTTGTCTTGATTCATTCTGACATCTCGAGCTTTCTCAGAAATACTGTTTTAACTGAAGTTTCCTTTCTACATTTAAAACCATTTTGTCCTGTTCTTTTTTTTTTTTTTTAATGAAAATAGAGAAGTCTTTTCCTATATATGGTTGACATTAATATAGGGATATTATTAAGTCAAATCCTTAATCTTATTTTCTTCATACTTAATAGTTTATATGTTTTTTGTTCACTGTTTCTGGTTCCCCATAAATCTGCTTTCTAGCCCCTTACCTATTTCATATTTTAGTCCATGATAGAGATTTAGCTTAAGCAGTAAAGATTACAATTTGAAGAGTGGTTATTCATTTTACTGAATATTTACTAATGGAATGGGTGTAGTCTTTAGTCACTTGTTTAGTATTAACTTAACGTGTATTTAATCAGGATCAATATCCACACATTTTGACTGTAATGGTAACAGTGTAATGTAGAAGACATACAGCTGAAGTGTTGAGTAGTAAGGGAGTAATGATGTCCTGGTGTCAAATTTCATAGCATATAGCCACAGGAAACAGGTTATCTTGCCACTTTTGTTTCTTTATTATATTCACTGAACATAAAATTATAGATTCTTAAGCTTTAGAAAGAACTTTAGAAGACTTTCTTCTAAGTGCCAAAATTCTCTCAGTAACCACAATTATGGGTCATTCAGTGGCTGTTTGCATATTTAGATAACAGGAACCTTTGCTAATCTTGAACATGGTCTGACATTTCTGCTGCATTTTGGAAGTAATGAGTTGATACCAAGCTGATTTGTCTTCCTGTGATTTCTAATTTGCAACTAATTCTTTCTGCAGTTACACAGAATCACTTTGAACCCTTTCCTATGATTTTAATTAAAGTATCTGAAGATATATATTAGGCCTCATCTATATCTTTTCACAAATGAATCTTGTCTCCCCTCTTCCCCAAACAAAATGTTGACTTAAACATTAATAAAAGTATAGAAAAGAGCTGCCTGCTTGGCAGAGTTCTATAATGGCTATTTTTTTTCATAGCATCTCAACAGAGCGCCACCGTGCTGAAGTTCGGAGAGCAGTAAACGATGAACGGTTAACAACAATTGCACATAAGTAAGCCATTAGTCATACAACCCCTGATTTTTAATGACGTAGTATAACATAGTTTTGAAACAGTCTTCCTGTTGTATAGCAGATTCCTGAGTCTTTTATCTTAATAGTAATATGTCTTTACTCAGGGATCCTGACCATAGAGGTGTTAACTGTTTATTCAGTTGGTTATGTTTTTGCATTTGGTTAGGCAAGCTTTAAGTACTCAGGTCAAATCCAGTTACAATGTGATCTCTGGATAAAAGGCCACCACAGTTTAGCAGATGATTTGCTTACTTAAAGCAAAGTTCAGTAATAAAGTAGTATGCTCCCCTCATTTGACAGCCCCTTAGAGGTTCTTTGTAATGGTATGTGGTATACATATTGCTTTATAAATAGGAATTATATATTTTCTTTATAACTAATATTTTTTCATGTATTTTGAGAGTCAGAAAAAAGATTGTAAGAATATATGTTCTACTTTTAAGAAATATGAATATATCTTAATTTACTTTAAAAAAGCCAACAAAATAAAGTTATAAAGGATTCTTATCAAATTATTTTCAGATCATTATAACTATGTGACAGATGGGGGGGTCGAAGGGGGTGGAGGACTATGGGCAAGGATCAAACATTGTATGGAGATAGTGCCTCCTAAAGAATAGAAAGAAACAGAAATTATCCTTAAATGTTAATGCAAGATGACAGGAACATTTCATTAAAAATAAGATATATTACAGTATAATTCATTTATTTTTTTATTTTTATGTTTCAGTGTGAAGTAAAACTAAAGGAAAAAATTCAGTGCATTTCCATAATGTGATAAATAGTGTGTTTAAACCAGTTGGCAGTATTTGAATTGACACTGCAGATTCATTAGCTTCATGTTGTGCTTCGCTGTTCCTCATTTTACTTAACTTATAAAATGGGGTGCTACCTTTTTAACCGTGTAGTTTGAAAGTTTAGGTATCTGGATTTTGAGGTTTTTCAGTGGTAGGTATGTATGCACTGTAGAAGTTTGGAATTTTTCCACTAGAGACATTAAGTATTTAGTTGTCAGGCCAACATGGTTGAACCATTCAAATATTAATGTGTTCCTTCTTTAATTTGCTCTAAACTTTTGAATTGGGTTGCTCTAAAAATAATGACTGAACCTAGATTCTAATTTGAGACGGTAATAGGAAACTTATGTGCTAGATAATAAAGTAGTAAACAATAGCTTACGTTCAGAGGCACTTAGAGACAAAGTTAGTACCTTAAAAGCATTGGAAAAATATTGTGGGGCAATTAGTTGTAAGTTGATGCATCAGTTTCATACTTAAAGGATAACATTTATTTAGTCTCCTTTTCCTTTTTTCCCCTTTAAAGAATGAATTTATCCTTATATTTGGGTGAAAGACCAAGTTACAGGTATGCAAATAGGTTATTATTATTTCAGGCTTTTTCTTGTATTATTTCAAAATTGAAGCTCTCAATTATTCAGGGGCACATATTCCCATTTACGAATTAACGGTGCCCTCTGCTTTTCCTTCTCTTCCCCTCCTCCCCCTCCTAATACTGCCCACCCTTTAGCCATTTTGCTGCTTGGGAGTACCTCTAGTCAAGAGGGTGGGAAGGGAGAGGAGGTGAAAATTTTAATTAGTCATTTTACTACTTGTTAGTTGACCTGGAAATGGCTTGGTGGAAGAATTTACAAGTATTTACCAAAGTATTTTTGGATAATATGTGGATTTCTTTAATCTGTTTGACCTCTCCCTTTCCCTCCTCTCTCTCTTAGCATGGATAATTGAGAGTTGGCTTTTATCTGCCTGTGTTTCCTTTTTTCTCTCCTTTCTGATTTCTTTAATACATGAATTTAATTTTCTGAAGAGTTTACTTCAGCATATAATTTTAAAAGCTTCTCAGGTCTTTCTGTACTCCTGTTTTAATATTTTATGCTGTGGTTTTAGTTTGACTAGGTATCGTATTTTACTTGTTGAGCCCAGGGGTTGGTGAGTGTGGAATGGTGAGGAAGGCACAGATCCCTTATTCTCTACATCTCCTCTGCCCTCTTTCCTTCAGAAGTAGGAACAGAACCTAAATCCAAAGATTATCTATAGGATGGCCTCATACTCTGAGCCCAAAAAAAGCAACCGGAGCCAAGGGGAATGCATCTGAGCTGACTGCATTCCCTTCTCCTCTCCCTTCCCTCCCCCACTCAAAATCGCAGCTTAGGCCAGAAGGAATGTGGTTGAAAGGTGAAGAGAAAGCCGAGAAGATTGAGCACAAAGGAGGTGGAAACAAAAGGAGCTGGGTGTCTGGGATCAAAGAAAAGCCTTGTTTATGGCCAGAAGCACAACACGTGTTTATTATTTGGCACCAGACCGTTTTTTAAGTTTGATACTCGAATTCAGTTTGAAACATGTCATAATATAATATTAAAGCCTGGAATGTCCAGGGGCTTCAAGAGTTTTTAATTGTGCCCCCCTTGCCAGTATTGTCTCTAGTGTTCAAAGAAAGTGGCTATCTGGAATTACTGTTCTTTTAAATTCCTTCCCCATAAGCCAGACATTCCATAGGCTACTGCGTGTGAGTTTCTGTGTGAGGGTAAAGATTTTTTTTGCTGGTTCCCTGCATACCAAAGGATGTGAGGGCCAAAGTAGTTTCATTAGTATCATGTTCGATTTCTCAAGAAAGGGTCTGGAGCAAGGTTTCTACCTTCCCTTGCCATTCTTAATCTAAGTAGAGAAGCGATCCTTACATTGAAACTTAGTGGCTCCAGGGAAGCCCCAGAGTAAGATGTAAAATTCAGTTTAGACGATTTGTGCAACTAATGCATATTTACACCCTCATTACTAAGCAAATAGGAATTTCTTAATCTAATTCTAACATAATTTTTCACTCACTTAAAAAAAGTTTGAGCATGTTTGCATGAGTAGAAATTTGGAAGATTTACAGATTTTTTTTAAAAAGTTGCAGTTCTGTCTTTTGTACTGCAAATTCTGTCTTTTCAATAGCAAATATTCATGTGTTTCAAATTATTAATCTTCCATAATTTCTGCCACCATTTAAACAATGCACCAGGTAAGTGTAGACATCACTTTATTTGTGTGTAAACAATCACCTAGCAAATCTACTAGTGATGTTCTAATAAAATGATAGCAAAATAGGAGTTAGTCAAGAAAATGCTAAATAGCTTTTAGAATTTTTTCCTTTGACAGTTAGCTGTAGCCCATTTCTGTTTCTCTTATTTATACCATTCTCTATTTCATAACTAGTGTCAAATTGGAGATTATGTGATAACAAATTTATGGAGTAAATTGGGGTTTTAGGAACTCTTCTTTCCCTTGTTTTAGGTAGGACTGGTTAGATAGTTTGCAAATTTCTTGTAGTAACCCAACTAGATTCATCAACTAGAAATTCCTTTCTGAACTAAAAGTAAATCTTAAGTTGTAAAGTAATTTATTTGTTCCATTCAGCAAAAGTGTGTGAACTTAGGAAGTTATTTAACCTTCCAGTGACTCAGTTTTTCCAGATACAAAATGGAGATAATAATATACCAACTTCATAGGATTGTTGAGAGAATTATGAGTTAATACATAGAAAATGTTTAAAACAGTGCCTGACATAGAAAATGTGCTTAGTTGATGTTAACTGCCATCATCATCATCATCTTCATTATCATTATTCCATTATCCACTAACAAGGGCTTTTGTGTATGTATCTAAATATGAAGAATCAGTGGACATTTCAGGTCTTAAGCCTTAGATTGGGTTATAGAATCTTTGGTTTGGAAAAGGTATAGAAATATTTCTGATTTAGTAAAGAGATTGATTAACTGATTCTGGGTAAATTTTAAACCTTGACACTAATCATTAGAAGTGATGCAACTGCCTTTTGTGAAGCCAAATCAAGAGAAGTGACACAATTGTCTTTTCATATTTCAACCATATTTCAGTTGGATTCCTGGGATAAAATTCACTCAAGTTTTTAGAGTAGAGAAACAGAATAGTGTCTACTTAGGGGCATAGTTCAGTGGCCTCAAATATTTCTTAGAGTAAAGAGTGGTATAAATAAAATTAAAATAGTGGCAGGTTTCTTCCAGTGACCTCAGATCTAGTTTATTTTTTAACAGGAAGGATACTAATATAACACACCATCAGTGACACATGCAGTGATATATACAGCCCTCTTCTCCCTCCATACTTGGTCTCCCTCGTTTACTGCCTCAGTTTCCCTTGTTTGAAAGCCTTAGAACCTCTGGCCATGCAGGCAGTTAGATCATTTTTGCAAAGGTTCAGTGAATTCTATCCTCAATTATTAAAGAAAATCTAATCTTAAAAATTATAAGTACTTTTTACCTTTTTAGTTGAATTACAAAATTAAGTCTAAAAGTAGTAGATGTACTAGTTTTAATTAACAATGCCAGATTTAAAGTAATGAAAATAAGTTCAATATTGAGAAGGCATAAAAAACTTTTTGTAGTTTCAGTTGTGTTAATTATAAGATTTAGATTCTAGAATAAGACGTGTAAGAACTTTGTGTGTGAAATCCCTTGAATTCTGATAATTATTCATAATTTTGATTTTGCTTGCTTAAAATAAAGTCTCTCCTATTCACTCAAGATACTTTTTATAATTTAAAAAGTTACATTTGCTTGAGAAAATAGTTGATTCATTTTTAGTGATTGAGAACCCTTGTAGCAGCATTTTCTTTTTTGTTTAGTATGTCTGGACCTAATAGCTCTTCAGAATGGTCCATTGAGGGTCGTCGCTTGGTTCCACTGATGCCCCGGTTGGTTCCCCAAACCGCCTTCACTGTAACAGCTAACGCTGTTGCCAATGCAGCTATCCAGCACAATGCATCTCTTCCAGTGCCTGCAGAAACCGGAAGCAAGGAAGGTGAGTAGAAAACTATACTTCTTTGTGTAGAGATGACTTTTCTCAGATTCTCCAAGGAAAGGTATCCTGTTTTTCATCTGTTTTTAAATCCCAGTGTATGAAGGTTACAAAACACAGTAAGCAGCCCTTACTCTGAAACTAGAAACTGCCAGGTTTTTAGTCTCAGCCAAAACTAAATCTCCCTTTTGTTCAAAGTATGAATTCTATTAATCAGAAAATTGCAAAAGCCTTCTTGGAGAGAATTTTTGGTATCAGTGTATTTTGTGAGAAGTGCAGAAAAGGCCTTAATGGGTGACATAAGAAAAAAAGGATGGAAGTCATTTACCTGTTGGGGAAAGATGCTTAAGTGATTACTTAGACAATAAAGCTCTGTTTTATCTTCTGGAGTCAGTGGTATATGGTGTTTCTCTGTTCTGGTCAGTGTTCTGAATCTATTAGGTATTACCTGGCAGAGGAGAAGGCTTTTTTATTGTTATTTAATGTAGTAATTGGTATGTGCTTTACTTGAATTCTCTTGAGGTCGCCAAGACTGATAATTAAATTTGAGAGCTCGTATTCAGATTGATTCTAGTAGCTTAGTTTGGTGTTGCTTGAAAGTAACCCTGAAAATAATGAAGTTGTCAGGTTACTTTAGGGAATTGTTGTTTCTTGACTAGCAGTGGATTGTGGAGCAAAATGAGACACTCTTCATGCATGCCAGCCTCTGTTTTAGACTACAGGAAGCTATATTTAGAGAGAGACAGGTACCAGGGCGCCTGGGTGGCTCAGTGGTTTAAGCTTCTGCCTTCAGCTCAGGTCATGATCTCAGGGTCCTGGGATCGAGCCCCGAATCGGGCTCTCTGCTCAGCGGGGAGCCTGCTTCCCCCCCTCTCTCTGCCTGCTGCTCTGCCTACTTGTGATCTCTCTCTGTATCTGTCATATAAATAAATAAAATCTTAGAGACAGGTACCAATGTACAAAATCCCATTTTCTTTGTTGTAGGAGAGTTATCTTTCTCTTTTCCTACTTTTACCTTTTCTATCCACCAGCTGTCTGGTAAAGTGAAAAGAATATAGGATTGTAGTCTCATCTGCCTTTGAGTCCTAGTTAGCCATTTTTTAGTTATATAACCTCCAGCAACTTAGTTTCTGTGAACCCTATGTTCCTCATCTTTAAAAGGAGGATGTGGTGGTGTGAGAATTCGTGCTAATATATGGAAAAGGATTTAGTGTAATGCCTATTATCAGTAAATGGTGTCTTATGAACTATTCTTCCTTTTTGTTATTCAAGAAATTAACATATGATGTTGTCATTTAGTTGAGTTACTATTGCACTGCTTGGATGGCAAGTGACTGTAAGTTGTTTTATAATAAAGTAACCTTGCCGTGGCTCCCCGCAGTAGCCAAGTTGGAAATTGCCATGGTTAGGGAAAAATTATGCATCACTCCATCATTGGTGCTGCCGTCAGTATTAAAAAGGGAATACAAGTACGTGCCTTCTGTCTAACTCTTGCCGTGAATGAAAAATTATTTTTATTTTTCTCAGTATAGTTTTAAACTTGATTTCTTTATAATTGTGCTCTTTCCCATTGGCAATGTCACCTGTAGACCAGCTATTAAATACTTGAGCAAAACCCAGTGAAGTGATGATTTTCAGGAAGGGTTATTAATACATTTTAACCTAATGGACCTAATACCTCATAATGGCCTCTAACTTCTGATCACATGAAAATGTTAAAATTGGCCTGCAGTAAAAAAATTACTTTTCTTTATATGCGTGGACAGTTTTGGTGAAAGTTAACAGCAAACTTTTTTATCGTTCCTTCAGTAGTGGTTTGCTATTCCTACACAAGTACCACGTCAACCCCAACCTCTACCCCTGTTCCAAGTGGCAGCATAGCAACGGTTAAGTCTCCAAGACCTGCCAGTCCTGCCTCCAATGTAGTTGTCTTGCCAAGTGGAAGTACTGTTTATGTCAAAAGTAAGTGATATTCTCAGTGTTATCAGGGCCATCTTGGCTAAATGCTGCAACATAGGCTCTGATTAGATCTGCCTTCCTGGATTAAATCATCGGTCCACTGGCTATTAGCAGTGGTTAGTTTTTGAAGGTTGTAAATTCCTTTCTTTACACGTGACTAGGTATATATTGCTTTTTAATCGGTTCTGGGGGTTGAGAAATGACGTTTTTTTGTTCTCTGTGGGAAATCTGCCTTGAACAGTGCCATCTTCCAAGTATTTCACTTATTTTTGTTGTCATGGAATAGAAATGTGAATGGAAACTGAAGAAATGTGCTTATATGATTTATTCAGCATTTACTCCTATAATAGTAATCTCTGTAATGTTCTTTAAAAATTATTTATATAGCATATCATCCAACTGTTACATTCAGTGCTACATTCTAGAGAGTCCATCTTTTATATTTCTAGTTGACTGTAAGCTTTTGAAGTTTATTTACAGTTTTTAACCCATTGATTCTCTCCTGTGAAACAGTTTAAAGACCAGGTCATTTTTTGGTTTTAGTGTCTGTTATATCAATATTGTTTTACTTTTGTTATCAGCTAGAGATTACTAACACTTGAATTTCATTTTCTCAATATAGCGATAAACCTGATTTCTTTGTAACTTTTAGAGGTGGAGTTGCTGTTTTAGGAATGATTTTAAGTCATTGTCAGCCTTATTTAAATTAAAGTCTAAAAATGAAGGTATAAGTGTATAAGGAGCTATATTTTATTAACAATTCAGTAAGCCATGCTGTATACTTCTTTTGGTCTGCTTTGTAGACATTTCATGTGTATGTTTCAAGGTTTTATGTTTCTCACTTGATTTTTTTTTTTTTAAGTTTGCAAAAATAGTTGAGGCTTTAGTTTATAAAGAAGAAAACTAAGAATCTGGAACTGTTAAGTTTCTATCTGATTTCTGTAGATTTAGCCAAGGTGACTGTAAGAGAACTGTTTTGTTTTCTTGTTTGTTTGTTTTTGGTAATCTCTATACCCAACATGGGACTCGAACTCACAACCCTGAGATCATTGTATGCTCTTCTGACTGAGCCAGTCAGGCGCTCCACAGTCTACTTTTTTTTTTCTTTTTAATCATTTTTAAAAACATTGAGAGTGAATCCCAAACCCAAGGAAACCTTTAAACATAAAATGTTGTTTAAAGTAATGGGAAGTTTATTGCTTTATTCTCAGAAGTCACACAGGCAACATTAGTTGGAGATATAATCATTCATTAATCTAGCTTCATATGTGCAAGGCACTTGCCAGGGAAACAAACCAATAAGTCTTAGTCATTGCCATCTGGGAGCCCCTTAATAATGGGAGATATGCAGACCAACAGCTACAGTGCCATGGGGTAAGTGATACAGAAGAGAATATACAAAGTGCTTAAGCTCAGAGGAGATGTGGATTGGTTTTGCTTAGAAGAGTCACTGAGGAGATGATTTGCAGGATGATGAAGAGTTCATTGTTGGTAGGTAGTATTCCCCGAAGAACAATAGCGTTTGGAGAGTCTGGTTGGGTAGAATGTAGTAAGGTGGCTTTGGGGTATCGTGAGCAGTTCAGTGTATCAGGAATACAGGGGTACACAGGGTTGGGTAGAATAGGGTATAGTTGGCCCTAGAGCAATGTGGGACTAAGAGACACTGACTCCCTGTACAGTCAAAAATCTGCATATAACTTGACTCTGTAAAAACTTAACTACTAATAGTCAACCATGGGCCAGAAGTCTTACTGATAACATAAACTTTTGACTAGTATGTATTTCATGTATGTGTTATATACTGTATTCTTACAATAAAGTAAGCTAGAGAAAAGAAAATGTTACTAAGAAAATCATAAGAGGAAAGAGAAACTAACAATAATGTACTATATTTCTCAAAAAAATGCACATATTAGTGGACCTCTGCAGTTAAGACTTGTGTTTGTATTCTTGGAAAGCTGTAGAACCTTGGATGATGTAGTAATGATTTAAGTGCCTCTTCTTGTAGGGAGATAAAAACTACTTAAGGATTTAAGGCAAAGCATTGACACCATTAGATATAAGATTCTGTAACTGACAGCAGGATGGAGGGTTGAATTGGAGTGATAGGAAGCATGGACACCATTTAGGAGGTTGCTAAAATACAGGCTGGGGATAAGAAGGCCTGACGTAGCCAAAGGGTTAGAGAAAGAAGGAAAGGCATTCAGAGAAAACTTCTGAGGGAGGATTGATAGGACTTACTGTTTGATTCAGCTTGAGGCAAAGGGAGAGAGGTCAAGGATGGCTGATGACACAAAGACTTAAAATGAAGTATAAAATGCAGGGTTAGATTGTGATAAGTACAACAAAACTGTCATTGCTTTTCAGGTGTTAGTTGTTCAGATGAAGATGAAAAACCCAGAAAACGAAGGCGAACAAATTCTTCTAGCTCCTCCCCTGTTGTCCTAAAGGAAGTTCCAAAGGCTGTGGTTCCTGTCTCAAAGACGATCACTGTGCCTGTGAGTGGCAGTCCCAAGATGAGCAACATCATGCAGAGCATTGCCAACTCCTTACCACCCCACATGTCTCCTGTGAAAATAACCTTCACCAAACCATCAACACAGACGACAAACACAACAACACAGAAGGTATGTGAAGGAGGGAGTCTCTGCCAATTGCTGTTTCCATCTCTTTCAGTCAGTATGATTCAGATTTAACAAACACGCACTGAGTGCTTACTATGTGCTTGGCATTATGCTGGGAACGATCAGGTTTCTTTAATTCTCCACAGAAAGCTTTGGGATAGATATTACTAATTCACTTTTTGTAAATAAGGCTCAGAGATGACAAATGACTTATCTAATGTCACACAGCCAGCAGATGTCATACTTCTAAGACTTGTTCTGTTTTATTACTGTAATGCCATTTGGGGAAAAAGTGAAAATGTAAGATTTTTTTAACCTGTATATGGATAACTTTACCTTTAGGAACTCAGTTTTTACTTTGCCAGAGTAACAAAGTTGTCAGAAGTGGGTGTTTTATAGAATAAAGGAAGGATATGATTAAGTGAATAATTATTGTTGCCTTCTTTTTTTTATTCTTCGTATGGTATCATTAGTTCTTTTCCTAAACTCTTCTTAGTATGTTCACATCATCAGTATTCTGTCAGTTGTATGTTATTAGAACCCTCTAACTTTCCATACTAATCTGGATGCTGATGGCACCCTAGGCTTGTTGCATACCTGTATTTCTGGAGTCTCCTTCACTAGCATGCTGATACCCCTCTTTCGTTTATTTACTCATTTGCTGGAGCATCCTCTGGTAGCTTCTTGGTGTATGGGTGGATGGAAGGTAAAGTTTTGGAGACCTTGTATGGTGGACTGAAAATGTCCTTATTTTAGTCTCCCACTTTCTTGATGGTTTAGGTAAAGTATTTTTTAGGTTAGAGGTAATTTTCCCTGAGAACTTTGAAAATATTGCTCCATTAGCTGTTGCCTTCAGTATTGCTTTTGAGAAGCCCAATGCCATTTTAATTTCCTCTTTTTCTCTTTGAAAACTCTTGGTAACTTTTAGAGTTCTGAAATTTCAAGGTAATTTTTCTTGGTGTGGGTCTTTATTTTATCCATTGGTGCATACTCAGTGGTCCCTTTCACTTTAGACACTTGTATCCTTCAGTTCTGGGAAATTTCTTGAATTATTTCCTAGGTCTTTCTCTATTCTCTATTTTTGGATCAGCTATTTAGGATGTTGAACTGCCTGGATTGATCCTTTTGCTTTTCTTTTCTCACTCCCATTTTCTATTTGTTTGCTTTTCTTTCTACTATAATAGTGGTTAAAAGCCTGGATTTTTGGAACTAGACTTCTGAATTTGAGTCTCAGTTTTTGCCACTTAACTAGTTTTGTGACTGTGGGGAAACTAAATTCTGGAATTAAGTTTTCTCATTTGAAAACAAGGAAAACAACCTATAAGATATTGGGGTGTAAATAAATGAGATAATAAACATAAAACT
>ML110636.1:27842-62284 GCA_003697995.1 Taxidea taxus jeffersonii | reverse complement strand
TTGCACCTCATTAATAGCTTTTTTAATTTCAACTTGATTAGACTTTATTTCTTTTATTTCTCCAGAAAGGGTTTTTATTTCTCCTGACAGGGTTTCTCTAATATCTTCCATGCCTTTTTTGAGCCCGGCTAGAACCTTGAGAATCGTCATCCTGAATTCCAGATCTGACATATTACCAATGTCTGTATTGATTAGGTCCCTAGCCTTTGGTCCTGTCTCCTGCTCTTTTTTTTGTGGTGAGTTTTTCCGCCTTGTCATTTTGTCCAGATAAGAATCCGCTGTTCTCCTTGTTAAGTGAACTTGGTCTTGGCTGTATTTCTTTGATCTTCTGGGGGAGGGGCCTGTTGTAGTGATTCTCAGGTGTCTTTGCCCCAGGCGGAGTTGCACCGCCCTTACCAGGGGCCGGGCTAAGTAATCCTCTCAGGTTTGCTTTCAGGTGCTTTTGTTCCCTGAACGCGCTTTCTGTAGAGTTCTGGAGGACGGGAATGACAATGGCGGCCTCCTAATCTCCGGTTCAGAGGAGCCGAGAGCTAGGGGCCCCAGTCTTCAGTGCGCCTTCAGAGAAAAGCGTTTAATCCCTCCAGTCTCCCTAGCCCACGTTTGCACGAGTGCGCGCCCGCAGACACCGCAGGCCTGCAGACCCCGCGGGCCGCCAACACCGCGGGCCCGCCGACACTGTGCGCACCCGCAGACCGCGCGCGCCCGCAGACCGCGCTCAGAGAAAATCGTGCCTAAGCAGTCCCGTCTCACTGTTTTCTGGGAGTGCTCCGAGCTCACCCAGCCTGTGACCAAGCGTCTCTGTCTCTGGCAGAGTCCCACCTGGAGTCTCCGGACCCCGTAGATCCCTGAGCTCTCCCGGGTCAGAGTCTCCCCGGATCTTGTGGGGACCCCTCGCACAGAGCACCGGCCAGTGCCACAGAGCACCGGTCCGTGTCACAGACCACTAGGAAATCTCGGCTCTGTCTCCGCAGCCGGCTTCCCCGCTCTAATACCTGTGAGCTCTGCGACACTCAGACACCCCCGATCCTTCTGTGACCCCGTGGGACCTGAGTCCACGTTGTCCCCGTGAGGTCTTCACCCCAGTTTAGCCTCTGGAGTGATGTCCCTCCGTGGGGCCGACTTTTAAAAGTTCTGATTTTGTGCTCCGCCGCTTGCCGGGAGCCGGCCCCTCCCCCTGGGGTCTATTTTCCCGTCGCGTTGGATTCACTTCTCCGCTGGTCCTACCTTTCAGAAAGTGGTCGATTTTCTGTTCCTAGAATTGTTGTTTTTCTTCTCTTCGATCTCCTGTTGGATTTGTAGGTGTTCAGAATGGTTTGATAGGCTATCTAGCTGATCTCCTGCTGGCTGATGTCGTCTCAGCCTCCTACTTCTCCGCCATCTTGACTCCTCCTAGTACTGTATAATTTTAAGGTGTACAATATAATGACTTGACTTTCATATATTGTGAAATGATAACCACAATAAGTTTAGATCATCTCACATACATATAGAAAAAAAAAGGAAGATTTTTTTTCCTTGTGACTAGAACTCATCAGGAACTACCTGATATTTTAGATATCTTTTTTTTAAAAGATTTTATTTATTTATTTCACATACAGAGATCACAGGTAGGCAGAGAGGCAGGCAGAGAGAGAGGAAGGGAAGCAGGCTCCCTACTGAGCAGAGAGCCTGATGCGGGGCTAGATCCCAGAACCCTGGGATCATGACCTGAGCCTACGGCAGAGGCTTTAACCCATTGAGCTACCCAGGTGCCCCTATTTTAGATATTTTTGATTGTCAGAAATGTGTGAAGCATGTGCTACTGGCACCTAGCTGGTATAGGCTAAGGATCCTGTTAAACATTCTACAATGCACAGAACAGGCTCTCACAACAAATAATCATCTAACCCCAACTATCACTGGTGCCAAGATTGAGAAATCTAGTGGGTCCTGGGAGGATTATATGATTTATAGGTGTGTGCCTCTTTGATTGCCTTTCTGTTGACTAGACTATTTTACATCACAGTAGGTGAAGAAATTAACTTGTTAAAACATTATTAATAATGCAAATAATTCTTGTCCATAGCAATGCAGATGAATTTTGATCACTAGAGAATATTGTTAGTTTTCACTTACAAAAAAGTGATCCCAGATATTATATTTTATTGTCCTATAAGATGATAAGCAGTTTTGCATCTATTAGCAAATTTATTTCAACATTCCTGATTGCCTATAAATAAAAACACACACACACACATACATCTGTCCTTCAAATTTCCTACTAGTTTCTTTATTAATAAATGAGTTGAATACAATTTTTGAAACATGCTAACTTTATATGGGCTTGAAAGTCATGTTCGTAATATTTTGAAAATTATCCTTTGTCTTTTTTTTTTCTTTTTTTGACAGACAGAGAGAGAGAGAGAGATCACAAGTAGGCAGAGTCAGGCAGAGAGAGGAGGGGAAGCAGCCTCCCTGCTGAGCAGAGAGCCCGATGTGGGGCTCGATCCCAGGACCCTGAGACCATGACCTGAACCAAACGCAGAAGCTTAACCCACTGAGCCACCTAGGCGCCCCCCTGAAAACTGTCCTTTGAAACAGCAAGTGTTGGTGAGGATATGGAGAAAAAGGAACATTCTTGCACTGTTGAGTGGAGTGCAAATTGGTGCAGCCTTAATGCAAAACAATATGGAGATTCCTCAAAAAATTAAAAATAGAATTATAATACAGGAATTGCCCTACTGGGTTTTTACCAAAAGAATATGAGAACATGAATTCAAAAGGATACATGCACCCCTATGTTTAGCATTATTTGCAATAGTCAAACTATTGTAGCAGTTCATGTGTCTATTGATAAAGCAATGAAAATCTATCTATCTACCTATCTATATATATAGATAGTATATACTATCATTCTTGTTTATGGTAGAAAGATATATCTATCTATATACTATCTATATATATAGATAGATATATCTTTCTACCATAAACAAGAATGATATCTTGCCATTTGCAAAAACATAGAGCTAGAGAGTATAATGCTCAGTGAAATAACTCAATCAGAGAAAGACCAATAATACCCTGTGATTTTATTCACATGTGGAGTTTAGGAAACAAAACAAAGGAGTGAAGGAATAAAAAAAGGAGAGAGACAAACCAAGAAATAGACTCTTAATTATAGAGAACAAACTGATGGTTACCAGAGGGGAGATAGGTAGAGAGGATGAAGGAAATAGTGGATGGGTTTAAAGAATACACTTATATCTTGACAAAAAATAAAATAGGATCACCTGGGTGGCTCAGTTGGTTAAGTATCTGACTCTTGATTTCAGCTCAGGTCATGATTTCAGAGTTGTGAGATTGAGCTCCACATCAGGCCCCATCCTGGGTGTGGAACCTGGGTAGGATTCTCTCTCTCCCTCTCCCTCTGGCCCTCCACCCATTTCATGCACACACTCTCTCTCTTAAAACAAAACAAAAAACTCCAAATAGAATAAAATAAAATAGTTTTAAAAAATATAACTGCCCTTACATTTGTTGTCTTTTCTTATGAGTCTTCATTATTCTGATAATTAAAGGTAAGTTTTTTAAAATATGAGAACTAGTATTGAAAATGAGTTTAAGCAGAAACCCAATTCATCAGTTTATTGGGATCAATAAATACTTAATAAATAATTTGTTACAAGAAAGAATTTCATCTTTTTAAACTAGTCTTTTTGCCATATTCGTAAATCATGATTTAAAGAATCCTCTTAGAGCATTGTGAAATAGAGATATCTTTATTTAGTGGGCCCTGTCATTGGGCTTCAAGGCCTGGGGCACAAATAAAGAGTCCCTGAAACAGGAAAAGAAAAAAGAAAAAAAGAAAAGAAAACTATCCTTTGGCTATCTATTTATATTTCCCTTCAAATATTTATCTTAATCTGAGACGATGACATTTGTTTTTAGGGGTCAAGAACTTGTTCCTTTCTTCTTGGGTTCTACGCTAATCTCTCTAAATTGTGAGGGTCTCACTTTTGGGATTGGGGTGAGTTTAGGTGAGTCAGATGAGGCCCTTTTTTTCAGCCATGACTCTAACACCAATATTCACCCCTTAAACATTAATAACATTTGCTTAATATCAACAAATATGCAGTATTCATAGAATCCTGACATTTCACGTATTTTTAAACAATTTGAGTTAGGATCCAAATAAGGCATATACATGGCAATTGGTTGAGATATCTTTCAAGTCTTATTTATTTATTAGATTTTATTTATTTATTTGACACACAGAGAGAGATCATAAGTAGGCAGAGAGGCAGGCAGAGGGTGGGGGGAAGCAGGCTCTCCACTGAGCAGAGAACCCAATGCGGGGCTCGATCCCAGGACCCTGAGATCATGACCTGAGCTGAAGGCAGAGTTTTAACCCACTGAGCCACCCAGGTGCCCCTCAAGTCTCTTTTAATCTAAAGCTCCTCCCCAACATCTCTTTTGGTTTTCCTTGTACTTGCATTGTTGACAAAATGTGATCATTTATTGTGTAGGGTTTCCCACAACCTGGATTTTGTTGATTACATACTTGTGCTGTCATTGCCCATGCTTCCTGTAAATAGGTGTTAGATCTAGAGGCTTGATCAGATGCAGGTTTGATTTCTCTCTCTCTCTCTCTCTTTTTTTTTCTTTTGGCAAGAATACTTCATAGGTGGTATTGTATATTTCCATCAAAAGCTTAACTGTCTGGTTGTCTTTGTTTTTGGATGTTAACAGCCATACATTGTCACTGTTTTAGGTTGATTTTTTTGTTTTTTTAAATAAAGGATAAGCCCTGCATTTGAAATAGATACCAGCCTCATTTTCTCCTAGACTTCACCTCTCCTTTGGTATGTTTCATGGCTGTGGTTGGTGCAATAGTAGAGAAGATTTCCCCAAGGAGGTTGACATCCTTTATGGAGGAGGTGTAGGGAATCCCAAGCAGAGGGAATTCAGAAAGCGCACAGACAAGAGGACATGAGTAAGTGTGAGTCCTTTAGGAGATTGTGAGGATGTCCATGTGCTTAGAGTACAGTCTGAAGGGAAAGATGGAGAATAATCTTGGGGAGAATGTGGATTGTGGGCATACTAGAAAGGTTCTGTTATAAGACATTTCTGAAAGTTCTTGTCAGTGACTAGTTGGAATTTAATTGTAGTGCTTTGCTAGTGGCTGCACACAAGTCCCTGAAAGAGAAAGATCTCCACAGAGGGAAAAACAGAAACACCACCAGGCCACCCACCTGCTTCATGCTAATGTCTCATAGTGTGCTCCTTCCCTTGCCTTCCCAGGGAATGAAACAATGAGCTTCAGGCCGTCAAAGGAAACATTCAAGTAGAAATCAGATCCAGCTTTGCTGTTTTCAAAGTCTTTGCTACTTTTGGTGAGAGAATAATCAAGAGCCTTCAGACCCCTCACCCTTATTGTGGGATGGGAGAAGGAGAAATCAGGCATGCATCCATTATATTATTTTTCTTGTCATTTTAAATTACTGGGTGGCAGTTTTGAAATACTGTACATGGCTGAATATGGCTTGAAGTAAATACCATGTCTGATGCTGGCAGACAATAGATTTCTGCGAGCCTGAAGCATGCAATTTTTAAAGTCTCTTTTTTCTCCTCTTCTTTCTTGAGGTGGAGTGCCTTTTTTCACCTAAAAAATAATAAGCTTTAAGAATACAAGCATGTAAAATATATTTTAAAATCCTATCTACAGGTAGGATTTTTGCTTTAGTCATTTCTTTTCTTTTTCCTTTGACATCATTTCAATCACTATCTTAGCTATTTCTATGCCCTACTGATTATTATTTTTGTCTCCTGTGAAGGCTCTGTTTCCCCATTTGTCTTCTTTAAAATATAACTCATGTTTGAAAAGTGATACTCCATTCTCCATCATTCTTTTTCTGGGTATCAGGACCCCCAATTCCCTCTTCCTTGTGTGGATTTGGAATGAGACAATGTGCTAAGACCAAAGATTCAATTTTGATTTATCTGCAGTCCTTTTTGTAGATTCAGTACTAATCCTGGACACAGAAGTCTCATGTTTTTTCTTACATATTTTACAAATATTTCTTATTGGAGTCCTTTTTACTTATTCAATCACATTAATTGAGTACTTACCATGTGTCAAGTTTTGGGAATTCATAGTAGAACAGGACAGAACAAACAAAGTCCTGGATATTGTGGACATGAAATGTCCATCTCTGAAATCGAACCCATTACTTTTTCCCTCTGATGTGCCTATTTCTCTCTGCCTTGAAATTATTCTTTTTACCAGAAACCAGGCACTAAAACTTATTTCCTTTCTTTCCCTTGACATCTTCTAAATTCAGTTGGAAACAATTCTGCTCATTCCAGCCAATGGTTTCTGTTAATTTTCACTTCTCTCTTCCATTCTTTCCACGACTCCCTTGGTCTGGATCTGTACACCTTTATCTCAACTCTTGCAGAAACCTCTTTATTGATTTCTCTTTTCCTTCTCTTCTCCAGTATATTGTGAACTTCAGCTTGATTGTCCAGCTGTGTGTCTGTTTCCTTTCCCAAACATCTTCAGGTGCTAACACTGAACTTACAGGAACATTTCCCAAAGTCTTGTTCTTGTAGAATGTGGTAATTGCCTCTAGCCAAAATAACGGTGTCATAGATTTGAAAGTGCTGGGGTAAGTAAAGTGAGTTAGCTGTGGGGGTGGTAGTTTTCACTGTGGAACTTCTCTGCACCTTTAATATATTTGAAGAGATGTCAGTTAGGGGGTTCCCATTTCCCATACTTTGCTGGCCATAAAAACACTCCTCTTGCCACCCCCACAGTGGGTCTCCTGGGATTAATTTTGGGGGATATCAGTTTGCAAGCTGCTCGTCTATGATGCGTATTCTAAATGTCTTGGATTGGCCTTTTAGTCTTTCAACGATCTGATCACCACGTCCTTTTCCAGCTTTTCCTTATAATACTTCTTTGTATGAGTTTCCTTTGGTCTGCAGGACCAGTCACATACCTTCTTTCTTCATTTTTGTCTGTGCTGTTTTTTCTCCTGCAACATCTCCTCTGCTTCCACTTCTTAAGAGCTTACTCATCATTAAGGGAACTGTGTAAACCCAAAGGGAACGGAAAAAGAAAAGTTGAACTTGTCTTTGGAATCCTGTGAGGAATGTGGCTGACAAAAGGGGAATGGGGAAAGCAGATTCCTAGAATGAGGAGAGGCTGGCATCGCCAATACCTTGGAAGCCCTGTTGTGGTCAAGGAAGAGGGAGAGGAGGAAGACAAAATCTGTTGCTTCACCTGGCAAGTGAAAAAGAATGAAAATCCCAATGCATGCAATGCCCAGGTTTACACCTGAGACCCAGGCAGCTTGGCTTTCTGGGAGAGCCCTCTGCCCATGACCCAGGAGAAGGAAAGTTGCTTAAAAGAGCTCTGTGGGCCATGGAAGGGGAGTGGGGCTGGCTATACACTGTAGGTGCCTTATGAGTCTTTCTTGCTGAGATGGTGGAACGAACAGTGCTGCGGAGGCTGGGCAGGGAGTATAAGGTGTTGGTAAATGAAAGGACAGCAGAACTGGGCAGCAACAGAAGCTGTGGTGGAGGAAGAGGTGCTCACAGCAACCTGGACTTCTCCTGGAGTTGTTAGCAGCTGATGCGTGCATCCCAGAAGTTTGTGTGCTCAGCTCAGGGGCTCGAAGAAGGTGCTGGTGTGAGGTGGTGAAGGGACAGTTGGTTCCCTTAGTTTCGGGGATGGACTGCAGCTGTTTTGTTACTGATTTACTCAGTGCACCCACAGGCTGGTGTTACCATGTAAAACATTTGAGTAGTACTTCACAGTCTGCAAAGTGCAATTGGTTTACATTACAGGTAACCCCTGCTTTTGAAAGTTTGCTTTATGCCATTTCTGTTTTATGAAAAACCTACATTACTACCTGTTTTTTGCTAACCAAAAGAAATCTGAAGGTTTTTCATTTTTATGAAAAAAAGGAAAAAGCAAAAATAGTATTCAGTGTTTATTCTGCAGGAGACCTTTTAGAGGCAGCATGAACCCCGAGCCGCAAGAGCAGCTCCACTAGGCTCCTTCCCCAGGACCCACACCCAGTATCTTTACCTTAAGCAGCCAGAGCTCTGAGCTGTGTCTGTGTCTGTGAGCAGCTGTGTTTCAATTTATGTTGTGTATCCGCTAGCAAGATGTGTCCTAAGGTTAGAAAAGCCTAAGAGAGGTTAATTTTGGGGTCTGGGAATGCTCAAAAACTTTTTCATATAAATTAATGGTAATTCCTTCTTTGTGTCAAGCCTTTCCAGTTAATGGAAGGTTTCAGATTTTGAATAATGGGGGAAACCTTTATCTCCTTTCTTGCCAGCTTCCTGGAGGTCAGCTCTGCTTTGCAGGCAGTTAACTGGGGAGTAAAGGAAGGAAGCCTGAGCAGAGAGAGGAGCTCTGTAGCTGGGATGGCTCTCGAAGGTTGCAGGGATTGGGGCAGGGGCTTGGACTTGAAGGTAGTCTCTCCCTGTCAGCTGCAAGTTGCTCCTTCCCGCTCTCCCTTTAAGAGCTGTGTCTTTGGGCAAGGGCAACTCTCTTCAGCTTAGGACAGTCTCTGGAGTGGGAACTCCATGTGAGCTGTCAGCCCCCATTCTCTCAGCCAGCTGAGGGAACTGAGGAGTGCTTCTGTCCGGGCTTTGCACCATAGCACCTACCATGACCTGTTATCCTTGGATTAGATGTTATAGAGGATCTTCCTTTTATGGAGGAGGAAATGGAGGCCCAGAGCTATTAGGGGGAATTTTATAATTTTACGTAGCGATTAAATACCTAATAAAGTCAGCAACTATTCAATTAGAATTCAGGACTTCAGAATCCAAATCTGGTGGTCATTCCCCTGTATCATTCCCTGTATCTTGTTGTACGTGGTTCATCTCTCCTGTAACTCCAAGGCTATCTTCTCCATCTTGGGCTTGGCTTCTGTAGATCTGAAGAGACCTTGCACTTTTGGAGCACTTTTCTTTGG
The DNA here is from genome assembly GCA_003697995.1 of Taxidea taxus jeffersonii. Taxonomy (NCBI): domain Eukaryota; kingdom Metazoa; phylum Chordata; class Mammalia; order Carnivora; family Mustelidae; genus Taxidea; species Taxidea taxus. Next base: position 53,312 of record ML110636.1, on the reverse strand, counting down.
TACCACAAATTGGTAATTATATTCATACTTATGTTTTATCTGTCGGGAAGACTGAAAAAAAAGGAAACGTCTCTTGTAAATGTGGCAGTATGATGGGCCATTTAAAGTACCATTTAAAGTGTACCATTTAAAGAGGTCTTAACCTCTGGGAAAAGTTCTCTTTCTTTGTTTTTAAAAAGAGTCATTTGATGAGCCTCTTGTCATGTTGCATTAAGAAATGTCTTAATTCTCTGTGTTTATTTGTTAAACTGTGCCATTTAGAGATCGCCTATACTCCCCACTTTATTACAATATATGCCTTTACCTCAGTTACATGTAGGATAAAGATAGACATTCCTTACCCTGGCAGATACATAGATGCTAGAGACTTGCAAATCTTCTTTCACAGGTTGATGTTTACCTGACTGATTCTGTATTAAAGAGGGAGCTATGTCTTTGGAGGCACCTGAGATGGTTGGTGTTTTGGGTGCATGCTAAGGGTCATGAGATTCCAAACACTACAGAGAAAAGGGAGTGAAGGACTGCAGAAGACAGTCATTTCTGAAGTTTAGGTGTGTTTGAATCTTCCTGCTCTTTTGATAATAGCCTTTCACCCCCAAAATTATAATAATGTAGAGAGTCCGAGAATTGGGAAAGGAGTATAAAATAATTGTCCTGGGGATAGGGTTTCTTGTGACCTAAGTAAGTTTTGGTCAGTAATGCACCCTATGAGCTAGGTTGCCTTCTCTTGTGGAACATCTTGAGGATAATTAAACTCTATAAACTCCCAGCTTGATCTTTGCTTAAGTTACCCCTGGTGACTCTGGAGGCCAAAACTAATGGTAGGGCATCCCAGGACTGGGGACACATTATCCAGTATTATTTTATAACTTTCCTAAGGGCAGAGACTGTGTCTTTTGCATTTATATTCTCTACACAAAAATTGCTCTGCAATAGGAGTATGCATAAAAATTGCTTGATGATCTATTGAAATGTAGATTATGGTTTCTCCCTGTACTTCTTTTATTTGGAATCTATTTTTTACTGAACACCCAGGCTATTATCTCAGAGTCCCTTGTCACCTAATATGTGCTCCTTAATGTATATAGAGTACAGTTTCTTTGCTGTACTCTATATATTGCTTTCTTTGCCCCTATTTTAAAAAATAATGGTTTAGAGACAAGATGGCGGAGAAGTAGGAGATGGTGTTTCAACCGGTGCCCTAAGGTGAGCTGATTATTTACCAAAGAACTCTGATTATCCAGGTTATCAGCCTGAGATTAGAATTATACACTTCTGGATCTCTACGGGGACAGAAGATGCCAGTGGACAGGTAAAGCAGAGTGGGAACATCGGACTGATATTGGAAGATAAAGAAAAGGGGGAGGGAGCCACCAGAAGTGACCTATTGGAAAGTAATACCCCAATATGAGAGTGCCCTGTGATTGGGGACCAGCATTAACTTGGAGTCTGGTTAAAAATAATGGTTTATTTTTTAAAATAAGTTTATTGAGATATAATTCACATACCATAAATTCACCCTTTAAAAAGTATCCTTTAGTGCTTTCTAAATTATCAAAGTTGTACAAACATTACCACTATCTGATTCCAGAACATTTTTTTCCCCTAAAAGTGTTATTTTTTAAAATAATCTCTGTGCCTAGTCTAGGGCTTGAACTCACAATCCTGAGATCAAAGTCACGTGCTCTGACAACTGAGCCAGCCAGGTGCCCCCTAGAACATTTTCATGAACCCAGAAAGAAACTCCTTATCCATTAACAGTCATTACTTTCCTGCTGTTTTTGTTGTTTTCAGTGTGCAAATCTTCCACTCCTTTTGTTGGATTTATTCCCAAGCATTTTATTCCTTTGGATGCTCATGTGCAATACTTAATTTTATTTTTGGTTTATTCATGGTTAGTGTTTAAAAGATCATTGATTTTTAAGTATTGATCTTGTATCCTACAGCTTCTCTGGAATTATTTACTAGCTCTAATAGTATTTTGTGGACTCCTTAGGATTTTCTATCTTTAAGATCACTTCATTTGTGAACATAGATAGTTTTACTTCTTCGTTTACAATCTGGAAGCCTCTCCCTTCCTTGCATAGTTACCTTGACAAGAACCTTCTGTAAAAATGTTGAATGAAGTATTGAATGAGACTGAAAGTGGACATCCTTGTCTTTTCCAGATCTTAGGGGGAAAGTATTCAGGTTCCCACCATCAAATACTACCTTAGCATTGGATTTTGTTTTTGTTTTTTTTTTTAATTTATTTTTTATTTTTTTAAAAGATTTTATTTATTTATTTGTCAGAGAGATAGAGAGTACAGGCAGGAACTCAGGTAGAGGCAGAGGGAGAATCAGGCTCCCTGCAGAGCAAGGAGCCCGATGTGGGACTCGATCCCAGGACGCTGGGATCATGGCCTGAGCTGAGTGCAGCCGCTTAACTGACTGAGCCACCCAGGCATCCCTTGTTTTGTTTTTTAAATAGAATCTTTTATTTAATTAAAGAATATCTTTTCAATTTTTAGTTCATCAAATGTTTTTGTCATAAATAGGTGTTGGATTTTGTCAAATATTTTTTCTGCATCTATTGAGATAATCATGTAATTTTTGTCCTTTATTTTATTTATATAGTATATTCTATTGATTGATTTTCACATATCAAGCCAACCTTACATTCTTGGAATGAATCCCTGGTCATGGTTGTAGTGTATAATGCTTTTTATATGTTTTTGGATTTAACTTGCAGGTATTTAGTTGAAGGTTTTGCATCTGTATTCATAAGGAATATTGGTCTGGAGTTTTCTTATAATATCTTTGTCTGGTTTTAGTATTAGTGTAATAGTATAAGTTGGGTAAATATCCTTGCTTTCCTATTTTTTTTTTCCTTTTTTGGGGGAAGGATTTGTGAAGGCTTGACATTCTTCTTTATATATTTAGTAGAATTCACCAGTGAATCAATCTAGTTCTGGGATTTTTTTCTTTGCGCAAAGTTTTAAATTACTAACTCGTACTCTTTAACTTGTTATGGCTTTATTCATATTCTTAATTTCTTCTTAAGTCAGTTTTGGTATTTTGTTTTTCTAAGAATATGTTTGTTTCATCGAAATTATCTAATTTGTTGGTATGCAGCTTTTCATAGAGTTACCTCATAAGGTTCTCAAAGTGGGAAAAAAGGTGACAGGAGAATCAGAGAAGATGTGACCACAGAAGCAGAAGTCAGAGTGTTGGGGAATCATGAGCCAAGGAATATGGGCAGCCTTTAGAAGTCAGAAAAGGAAAGGGAATCCCTAGATCTTCCAGAAAGAACAAAGCTATGCCAACAATTCTTTTAAGCCCAGTGACACCCATGTGAAACTTCTAACATCCAGAAATACTAGATAATAAATTTGTCTTGTTTTAAGCCGTGAAGTTTGTGGTATAATTAGTTTCCAGCAATTGGAAACTAATTATAGGATGCCTTCAATGCTTAGTGGGTTTCCAACTCTGCCCTAGTCTTCACTTCCTGCTTGTGCAGAATGATAAAGCAGCTAGAACAAGAGATTAGGGCCTTTTCAGGTCTTTGTGGTGGGCACACAGCCCTACCTGTGTACATGGATTTCTTGATCTCTAGGAATATATCTGAATGTTGTAAAGCCTGCTATGGATGTCTTATTCCCTAGATTTTCCTTTTAAATTATTTAGCCAGTCTCTTTATATCAACTGGTGTCACTGCCCTAGGCAGCTGCAATTTTAAATAATTGCCTGTTATATCTTTAACACCTTAGGGATAGGATTTTTGCTGAGTGAGCCCTAAATCAGGTCAAGTAAAGAAAAACTCTATTTATCGTACTTTTCTAGGGAACTTCCAGACAGCTCAAGTAGTGACAGTTCTCTGGAAAGGTCTAAACTAATTTTTTCTCTAGCAGCTGCTAGGCTGATGGTCTTTGTAGCTTTCATGGTTGTGGAGCTGCTGATTTTCAAAGTTACTACACATTTGCAAGAGTGGAAATAGAGCAAGTAAAAATGCCACAAAACTTGCTGTTCATAATGAGAGTCAGTCAGGTTGTATGTATGTGTGTGTGTGTGTGTGTGTGTGTGTGTGTGAGAGAGAGAGAGAGAGGGAGAAATAAATGCTCCTTGGATTGTTGTAAGTCTTTGGTTAATTTCCAGAGTCCTGAAAAAGTTGATTTTGACCAATTTGCTAGTGTTCTTGTTGCTTTTATGAAGAAGTGAATTTTGGAAGTCCCTGCTTTGACATTTTAGAAGTGCCCTCGATCTCTCCTTGTTTTCTAAAAAAATTGTCTTCTGTAATTTCAGGTTAGATTCCCCAAGGTTTTCTTTCTGAATTCCCTTGGTAGAAAAGAAGTCAGCTCGACTCAGCTTGTGTTCACCTAACCTGAGTATATAGTTGGCCTTTCATGAAGAACCAAAAAAGGTGATCCTTAGTTTCCTGTGTGTTAGAAAGAACAAGGAGCCTTTGTGGAAAGAACTCATGCTTAGAGCAGCAAGAATCAAGACCCGTGCAGGTCAGTATTCACTAAAAAGCCATGTGGTTTATTTCTATAGCTTAGGACCCAAGTGGGGAATGTTTCTCTCCAGATTTGAGAGCTCTCAGAGCCACTGTGGGCCATTCAAAAGCAGCAAGGTGGGTGGCAAGGGCCCTGCAAAATACAGTGTGCAGTTGAGGTGCCCTGGCTTCTTTAGGGTCAGAGACCTCATTAGCAGTCCACTGTAAGGCATTCTACTGAAGGAAGATGTCTGAGTTCAAGTTATCCACTGGAACACTTGGAAATAGTTCTGCAGAGGGCAGATAGGGACCTTTGTAGGAAGTTGAAATTCCTTTAATAGAGGATGGGAGCTGGATAAGAAAAATGCAGTTGTACTGTTGTGATCACATTGAATTCTCCTAGGCTGGGGTGATATGGAGGAGAATGGAGTACACCTAACTCTTCCGTTAGTCTTTGTTGCTAGTAGAGAAGGGGAAATGGTGGCTTCCTTCCCTGGCCTTTTGCAGCCTGTCCTAGGGATATCCAATGCCAATATGGGAAGTGCCCACTTCCTCCAAGTAGCCTAAAGTTACTTTCCTCATAGGTAACTCAAATTCTTTTTAACCTTAGCCTAATCTGTTTCTTAAATTTAGGAAAATGATTTGTAAATATGACTCATTTAAAGTAAGAAGTTTTCAGTTTCCCTAGAATCTCAACTGGGGTAGAATTTCTTCCTGACAGAGGCTTTCTTTAGCTAATGAGTTTTCTCTTGGGCCATGTGTGTTTTCATGCTTTATGGTTACCTCATCTATGTTTTTCAGAGCTGATCACTCACTCTCAGGATTTAGACTTGAAACCTTTTTCCTTCCCCTCCCCCCAACTTGTTTAAATTCCATAAAGGTGTATGCTGTAGATCGAATTGTGTTCCCCCATCCCCAAATTCATATACTGAAGCCCTAACCCCCCAGTATGGTTGTATTTGGAGATGGAACCTCTAGGGAAGTAATTAAGGATAAATGAGGTCATAAAGGTGGGCCAAAATCCAACAGAATTAGGGTCCTTGTAAGAAGACACACAAGAGAACTCTTTCTACCAGCACACACAGGGGAAAGGCCATGACAGCACACAGCAAGAAGGTAGCCATCTGCAACCCAAGGGGAGGTCTCATCAGACGTCACCTACTGTCACTTTGATCTTAGACTTCCCAGTCTCCAGAATTCTGTTGTTTTAAGCCCCCCAGTTTATGGCATTTTCTTATGGAAGCCCTGGCAGACTGATACCATGTATTAGAACATAAAATTTGGGGCTAACTCATGAAAATAGGATTAAAAAGTTTAACAATAGAAGGAAAGAAACCCACTCAAAAAAGGAAGTCAAGGGACACCTGGGTGGCTCAGTCAGTTAAGCATCTGTCTTTGGCTCAGGTTGTGATCCCAGGGTCCTGAGATCAAGTCTCACATCAGGCTCCCTGCTCAGTAGGGAGTCTGCTTCTCCCTCTCCCTCTGCCACTGCCACTGCTTGTTCTCTCCTGCTCTGTCTCTCTCTCTGTCAAATAAATAAATAATAAAATCTTAAAAAAAAAAAAAAAGGGAAGTCAAAACCCTGGGAGAACCACACCCAGAAGGTCAAATGGTTTTCTTTTGCCGCTGGCTAATTTCTTATGGATTAAGTGCCAAGAAACATGGTGACTCAGAGCCCTCTGCCAGCCTCTGGATATTTCTTGCCTCTTAACATCTGTCCTACTTAGGTCTTACTACCAATTTGGTAGGATTTCTTCCTGAACTAATCACTGTCTCCCAGGGCAGCAGATAGGATCACTCGACTCTGTGGCTTCATACAGGACTCTGACTTTAGTATGTCCTCACTTGCGCAACCCCGGTGCATTTTCACAGCTTTCATTTTCACAGCTTTCACGGGCCCTCTTGAGGTCTGACCTCTGGAGCTGTGGTGCTGCAGGGCAGTGTCTTCCCCTTATTCTTGGCCACAAGTATAACTTAAGATTACTGTTTGCCCAGCAAGGGGAGATATAGAGAAAAAGCTGTGAGCAAAATGGACAAAAATTTCTCCCCTCACATGGCTCACATTCTTAGGCTTTTTCTTTACATTATGGCTGTACTTTTACATTGAATACTTCATTTTTTTTCAGGTGGAGTGTCAGCTCTATCTACTTCCAGATGGTAAGCACTTTAAAGAAAGGGCTTTCAGCGATCTTGTTCACTGTAGCCTTGTAATTGGTACATAGTAGGTACTCAATACACATTTGTACAGTGGGTTAATTTACAGACCATACATTCATCTTCCACAGGGTTTTTGCACCTTACCTCTTCATATCGTAACTCAGAATTTCTAATCGTGGGGTAGTCCTCATCTGCCTAGGATGATTTAAACCAGTTATAATATTTGCCGTTCATCCAGAAGCTTTTGATAAAACACTGCTGACTTGCCATGGATTTGCAAAGCTGAAGACTCCCATGCTCAGAGCACTATCATGTTTGCCAGTGGTATTTTCCCTTTACCATGGGATCATGGGTCTATATCCAGTGGTGTACTGGAGTCAGCTCATACTGGATCATGAGATCTGAGGGTTGTATTTTCAAGAATTTTGCAAACTGGTCAGCATCACATTGGTAGATTAAAAATAATTACTATGAAGGTATTTACACCATGGAAACTGGCAAAAGCTGCAAATCATGATGTTACAAATCAGCAGATGCCTCAACCCCAGCAAGCTATTAAAATTTATGAGCATACTGCTTGAGTGAATGGAGAGAAAGAGTGTGTGATGATGTCACTGAGCCACCGAAACAGTCCTAAACTTCCATTCCTCCTGTTAAATAAATTACCAATATCTTTGTGCTTTAAGCCCTGGCTAGTTAAAACGGCTTGGTGAACCAGCAGCAGTGGCACCCCCAGGGGTCCCACCCCAGCCCCAGGGAACCAGGAGCTGCGTTTTTTTAAAAAAAGATTTTATTTATTTATTTGACAGACAGATTACAAGTAGGCAAGAGAAGCAGGCAGGGAGAGAGAGGAAGAAGCAGACTCTCCATGGAGCAGAAAGCCTGATGCGGGGCTCGATCCCAAGACCCTGGGATCATGACCCGAGCCGAAAGCAGAGGCTTTAACCCACTGAGCCACCCAGGCTTATATGAACAGTAACATTTGCAAGCTCTGGTTTACATCAATAGCTCACAAATATAGGTGGGATCAGAATCACCTGAGCGCTTGTTGAAACAAAGACTGCCTGGCCTCCTCCCTGTGCTTCAGATTCAGAGCATCCAAGGTAAGCCCTGAGAGTTTGTATTTTTTTAACAAGTTCCCAGATGCTGCTGCCGCTGATCATCTGGGACCACATTTTGAGCATCGCTGGTGGTTTATCTATTACTGGCCGCATTTTCTGTTTCTTGTAGCTGAATGTGAATGTATCCTAGAAGACCTAGGTGGTACTGAGCTGATAAATGTTTAACAATCAACTTTCCAATTAAAAACCAAAAGGCCCTGATTTGTAGTGCTTGTTGATTTCTTAGGGTGTAAATATTCCTACCTTGACCAGTTTCCAGTTACCAACATTGTCACCAAATGCTGTGTTGAGAAGAGGCACGTGCGGGTGGCTCTCCTGGGCTGCCTTCTCCCCAGTATTGGGACACAGGACAGACAACCTGGGCAGGGCTTGGAGCAATGAGCAGGTTGTTAAAGAGCTGTAAGCAAAGTGATTCCGTTAGATTTGGGTTTTAGATGGCTCTGCTTCTCCAGGCCCACTTGAATAGGGTCAGAGGGAGGTGGGGATCCTCTCGGAAGACTGTGGCAGTGTTTGAGCTGAGAGGCTCAAACAGTGCAGCCAAAGCACAGGGGTGAATTTGAGAACTAGTTTGGAGATGGATTTGTGGCCCAGTGGAGGTGGGGACTGAGGGCAAAGGCAGAGTCTAGGATAGTTCCCAGAATGTCAGCTTGGACGATTTGGTAGTGCCGTTCTTTAAGATCAGGAATACAGGAAAAGATTCTGTCAGAGTTTAAATAGAAGTGATTTCCTGGTCCTTTATAAATTTATATTCAGCAGCAGTTTATATTTTTGCCTCTTCCGTGGGCTCTTGCACAAGTTGAGTTCCCTCACCCCCAGCCCTAAAGTTGTCAAAATCCAAAGTTGGGAGACCTTCTGGGTAGATAGATACATAGACGAACTAGATAAATAGATAAAAATAGATAAAATATAGGATGCTCACTTAAGTTTGAATTTCAGATTAATAAATAATTTTTTGGTTTATACATATGTCCACATACATATGAGATGTTCTTGTATAGAAACAAAATACAGTTTATTTGAAATTCAGATTTAATCTTAGCCTCCCAAATACTTATGAGGGAGACACTATTGGTCAGCTGTGCTAAACCGAGAATAAACGCAGTGTAGGTCCTACTGACAACGTATTGTAGTGGCCATCGGCTGTCTGTGATTGGGACATGTGTAGGTCATCCCTGCACATGAACTTCCTGCGAGGCTGGAGTCGGGAAGGCAGGAGAGAGAAGGCCTAAAGAATTGGGTGCTGGTCTGCAGACAACTGGCTGCATGTGAAGCGTGATACTGAACACGGAAGTGGGTCTGTGGTGTGCTGCATTGGCCTGATATGTCTCCTCTGAGAAAGGGATTATCTGAATTGTGCCTCCCTAGAATTTCTCTAATGTTTCTGTAACAATTTATCACTTCCATGGACTGCCAACTGAAGTCTTAAGGGAGTATCCTGTGCATTTAATATTAGACCCTGGGATTCCTTTACTCTAGATTCCTTATTCCTGCTTTAAATCAATTTTTTGGTCTCAGTCGTGAGTTCCACTGAGCAGGGCCCAGCTGGCCCAGACCATCTTGGGTGAAGTACAGACCACATCTGAGTATGCCTCCCACACCTGGGGCCTGCCTGGCAGGCATTCCCTTGCCACAGCCTGGTCTCCTGGATCCTATGGGGGAGAGAAGTGGAGCCTGGGATACAGATGGGCCTCTGCCTCCTGAACTGTTCTGGCCAGAAGTATGGCCCCAACACTGAAGGGATAATCATATCCAGGTGTAAGTTTGAAATTGTGAAATCATGAAAGTATGTGCAGTCCAGTGCATTCCCTGACATATTGGGAAGATGCTGTGAGCAGAACAAAATCCAAGTTTAAGTAAATGGAAATCTCTATGAATCTAAAATGCTTTCAAATTATTTTGCAGTTTTGTAAAGGTGCTATCTTTACAGTGTTTGTACTTTTTGGGCGAATCGTGTCTTAACTGTTTGTCCTTTTCGGGTGAATAATGTCTTAACATCTATGTGCTTTTTTAGTCCATATAGAAGTAAGTCATCTTCTCCACTCCTTTCCTGTCAAAACTCACTCTTATTCCTATATTCCTAACCCCATTAAAGGTGCCATCCTCACCCAGTCAACAACAGAAAGAATACTGGAGCCATCCTAGGCCCTGCTTGCTTTCTTAACTCCTCCCCCCACCAAAACAGTGCAACCTTTCAATTCTAGTTCTTTTTTTTTTTTTTTTAAGAATTTATTTATTTATTTGACAGAGATCACAAGTAGGCAGAGAGGCAGGCTGAGAGAGAGAGAGAGAGGAGGAAGCAGGCTTCCCGCTGAGCAGAGAGCCTGATGCGGGGCTCGATCCCAGGACCCTGAGATCATGACCTGAGCTGAAGGCAAAGGCTTTAACCCACTGAGCCACCTAGGCGCCCCTCAGTTCTAGTTCTTAAAGCCAATCTGTGGGTATTCTGGATCCCTACTGCCTTAATCTCACCTCTCAGCTCAAAGATTGCCATGGCCTACTCCGGTTTCTGAATTAAATAGTATTTCATTGGTGCAGGGAAGAGACAGAAAGACTAGTTTCATGTTTGGTGTAAATTTGAGTTTTCTCATAATTTGGCTTGTGTCAATTATCTTTGTCTTCTTTCTTGTTAGGGAGACTATAATAGCCATTGGGTGGTCACAGAATGGAGAGTCAGCATAGTGTAGAGGATAAGAATGTGAGCTCTGGAGTCAGCCTGCCCAGCCCTGCCACAGTGTGACCTTGGGCAGGTGACTTAACATTGTTGTGTCTGTTTTATGTCAAATGAGATGGTAAAGGGTTATTCTAAGGATTAAATGGATGTCTTGCACAGAGTAGTAAGTGCTCTGTAAGTGTTGGCAAAATAAAATGGTAGGTCTTAGGGGATGCTAGGTCTGAACTTGTCTCATCACACCTGCTATAACTTGGGAACTCACCAGAGGTAAGCCTGTCTTCTCATGACTGGATGGCCCTTCCGAAGGACCCACAAGCTGGTTCAACACCTGCACGTAGGCTCTGGGAAGGAAGACATGGAGTGCTAACTTATTTCTAGATTTTATCTACAAGAAGAAGGGGGACAGGAGAGCCTGGGACCAGGCATACAGTGTACTTATTAGGGATGAATAGCTTCTGGAGAGCCACCCAAGAGGTGATGTCAATTAGATAATACTAACATCACCTGCTTATTAATTTGTTCATTTGTTCTCCCACATTAATTATGCAGGTATCTCTTTTATGTGCTAGACATGGGGGCATACAAAGATGTGCAAAGGACATGGCTTTATCACTTAAAATGAGCAAATCATTTACACACTGGAGATCAAGGTGAGATGAAGGTGGCCAGCACTCTGAGTCAGAGAGACAAGAGAATACAGTGTTTGGCAGTCCCGGCAACCAGATAGCTGGTCATCATTCAAGAAAAAAACTCTGATCCAAGAGGACAAGATAACACCTGATGCTCAGGAGAGATAGGGATATACGCAGGACTTACTGGCCAGAATTTGAGCCCAAGGCCTGGAGCAGAATCCCATCTATGACAAGGCCAACATAGGGAAGTGATGTTGGTAAGGGGATTCTGGGGCCACAGGGAAGAACTGCCTGGGGATCCAGGTCCTAGATGGGAGCAGTTGTTCTGCTCTTCTCCTTGAGCTACCTTATTCTGAGTCTGAGATAGCCATTTCAGTGACTCACTGAACCAACAAGGTTGTTTTTATGCTTTTCCCTTGAGTATGGATTTGTTTAGAAATTGGGCAGATTGAGCTGGCTAAAATAAGGCATTGGTGAGCACCTGCCCTCCATAGAGCACTATTTTAGGAATCTGAACCAGGGAGTTGGAAGATAAACCAAGTCTTTCTCTCTAGGAGGAACTGATGCTTCAACAGGAGAGGTGTGGCCAACACAAAAACAACACATATGAATGTATACATCAGGGCACATCTCCCTCCTTCCTGCTGGCCCACCTCCCCATTTTATCAACATCATTGTACATGCATCAATATTTGGGTGTTGCTTCATTAAGTGACTTGGCTGGAGATAGCTATGATTCAGTTTCCTAAAGAAAGAGGTCTTAAATATTGCAGTTTTTGAAAGCAAGAGGGGACATGGTGTCATATAAAGAATAAGTGTTTTTCGGGGTGCCTGGGTGGTTTAGTTGAGCATCCTGCTCATGGTTTCCACTCAGGTCATGAGCATCTCTGGCATCCAACTCAGGGTCAGGTCTAGCTCTGTGCTCAGTGTGGAATCTGTTTGAGATTCCTTCTCTCTCTCCTTCTGCCCCTCCTCCCTGCTCATGCACACTCTCTTTAAGCAAACAAATAAAGCAGCAGCAACAACCAAAAAAGAATAGGTGTTTTTCATTTTCTTAATGTCAAAAGTGTGCAAGAAGTGTCTGTTGTAACCACCATTGTAAGAATCATCCCTGCTTAAATAGAGTTTGTTCTTGCATGGTAACTTAAAACCCAAACCCAAGCAATTAGATTGTATGGCTCTCTCTCTTAAGTTTTGTAAGGTTCAAAAATGCATCAGCATTGTGCTTCTTTACTTTATTTCTTGGGATTATTTTTATTTTAAGAGTATTTGGCAAAATGAAGACAACCTAATATAGAGTCTTTTGTCTCATTTTTAGAGAAACAGTCATCACATCTTTTAAAAACATGTGGTTTTGGTTCTCTTTAAAAGATTCTCATCTTTTTGAGATACTTATCTTGTCTGTGGAGTTAAAGAAGTGCCAGCCTCTGAGATTTACTCTCTGAAAAGCAGGGTGGGTGATGGGGGCTGGCTTTGGATTGCCAGGAGGCAGGAGTGTTGGAGAAGAGCAGACTGCAGGATAAACTGCATGGTATAAACTGTCTTACTCACTTCATACTTGCTAATCTGATGCCATTGTGTTTTGTGTGTGTGAGCAAATGGCTCCTCATTTTGATAGTTCCACATCAGAAACCTCAGAGGAGGGATCTGTTGTACTATTCATTTAATATGAGCTAAGAAACTGTTCCTGATTTGGGTCTTATAGTGAATTTTGGCTTTTTAATGCCAATCTTTTGAAATAGAGAATTTGGTGGTCCTTTGGATTTGTTGGAAGTGGGGACTTAATGAGTGAGCTGTAGTCTGCAGCAGGAAAGTTGTGTTTGCCTGTGATGGAAAATTTCCCTGGGTTCGAAATGCAGGTGGTAAGGATCAAACTGTTCTGGGGTTGGAATATAGACCTCTCTATAGAGAGACATTCATGGGTTAGTTCTGGGAGATTAGGACGGTCCTTCAGCATCTGGGACAGAGAAGAAGGTGGGGCTTTTGCTCTGCTTTGGACTGAAAGCACCACTAGTCGGGAATTTGACAGGGCTCATAATGCAGCCCAGGCCAACCTGCCTGCCAAGCAGTTCTACTGTCCTTTTGTTCCAAGTTACCTCTAGCCCCCCAGTTAACCAGCATCCTCATTAGCTAGCTGAGCCCAAAGGGTAGAGGAAATGGGGTGGGCAGCATGGGTTTAAGTCTATTTCAAAGCCTGGTTTGCAGAGTCAGAACAGCCCAATTTTCTCCCTTCCCCCAGACAGACCAAATTCCATCACTCCTTGCTTTCCTAAGGGAAGTTTCTATTTCTTTTTCTTCCTCTGTGTTTACTTCCCAAGGATATTTGGGGAGGGAGAATTAGAGAGAGAATGGAAAGCTCATGTACTTTGTCATTTGTTTTTGGATCCCAACTTTGGAGCAGCTGGGTTCCAAAAGCCCTGTTAACAAAATGATGCATGTTTTGTTCCGAGGCTCAGCGCTGGAAGACATGCGAGGCGCTCCTTGCACCTATAGCCAGTAGATGGCGCTCCTTCCCCACTCAGCCGGCCAGGGAGCCCAGGAAGGTAACTGGGCTGGGTCTCTTCTGTTCAAACCAAAAACCCGTGTTAACCCACGCACAGGTAAGAGACAAATATTAAACCTAGCATTTTATGCATTTTGACAAAAAAAGCCTTTCTATTTAGGTTCATTCCAAATTCTCTGGAGATGTGTTTGGAAACCCCCTCTGCCACCGAACTCATCACTGTGGCCTTTTATTCACTTGTAAAATGCTTCCCCAGAATCCCAGCTCAATTACCTTTGTCTCCCCTTGGTCCTAATACTCTGGTTGAATGCATGAAAAACAAAGCTGCAAGGTCAGACATCCCCATCTCTCCCATAAGGGTTTGTCTTTCTTGTTTTCTGAACCAAATGGAATGAGCGGCTCTGCTGCTTAAATATATATGGTGTGTGTGTGTGTGTGTGTGTGTGTGTGTACACAGACATTTTACTGTTGCCCAAAGGAAAGAAATATATAAATACATGTACATAAATAATAATAAACACATATTTCTTTCCTTTGGGCAAAAGCAAATGTTTATGGACAATATTTTCGCCAGTCTACTCAAAGTATATGTTTACATGTCATCTCAAAGGTCCAGTATCTGAAAACCTATCATGAACGTCTGATTGTTAATCAGTTCAACAGCTAGATCCTGACTGAGATGATGTACAAATTCTTACAGTCTGTGTTGTGGAGAAGGCCCAGATAAATAAGTTCTTACCCTCAAATAATTTATTACCTAGTCCTAGAAAAATAGCCTTTGGACACTTAGATCCAAAGCATTGTGTAGATGGATTTGGATATGTGCCTCTAGGCTACATGTGCACGTTAGTGTTTGTGTGTATCCAGTTCAGAGTGAGATCTGGGGCTGTTATCAGTTTATAGCAATATTTCTAAATAAGTGAGGTGGTTTGGTTGTCTCAAAGTGCCACGCCTGGGTTAAGTTGGTACTATGCTCTATGGCTGAAAATGTGAATTAGACCCCAAAAAGGACTAAATTTACCTTAGGTTGATTAGAACAATTTACCTTTTCTAAAGTACTTCCACATGTATTATCTCAGGAATAAGACTTTATAAATATTTTATGTTGTGACTTCCCTTCAACAATATGTCAGCATGAGGTGAATGGATAATATAGAACAGATAATAAAGAACAGTGCAGGACCAGCACTCAGAATGCCAACCATAGCTTCATCTATATTGTTTCCTATTGCCAATATTCTGCCCTCCCCCACCCCAGTATCTAGTTGGTTTAGATGGAAAGGATAAGTTTCTCTGGTAGGAAAGCAAGTGGTCATGTATATGTGTGTGTGTGTGTGTGTGTGTGTGTGTGTGTCTCTCTCTCTGTGTGTGTGTGTGTGCATAGGCATGCACTTGTGCTATTAAATGTCTTTCCAGAGGTCTTGGTTTATTGCAATAGCCTTGCCAATCCTTCAATTACTGTTTTCTTTCATGAGAAATTGTTACTGAAATGGACTCACCCTTTTAGGGAGCTGTGAATGTGGTTATAATTGCTTGTTTCTAAGATAATTGTTCTGACTGCATAGCCCTGGAAAAGTTACTTGAACAAATGGAATGTGGAGGAGAGCATGAGCTGCATTCAGACTCAAATCCTGGCTGCAAGCTTTGCTGCCACCATGGACCATTGTCCTTGAGTAACCACGTAGATTGAAAGAGATGGGAAACTGGGAAGTCTTACATACAAAGCCATCTCAAGGTGCAGTGACCCCTTGATTTTTGACATTTTCTTGCAGGAAGGATTTTCTTTTGATGATTAAGTTACCCATTCTTGCTTTCGATGGCTTCGAATCCAGTAGCTATAGAGTACTAGACTCTCCAGTAGAGCCTACTCCCCTCTTTAGAGGAGGTTCTGATGATTCAGGATCTGGATGTTATCCAAGTCTGCAAGAGCAATGGAAGAGAAATAGAATGGTGAAAGGCTGATTGATTTCAAGCATTAAACCAATGCAAAATTTTCTAACATCTATATTGTTGGTGCTATCAATAGCCTTTGATTCCATTGATCAAAGAGTTGTGCTAATTCATTACAAGCTGACATGAAATGATTATCTTCTTTTCTCTTGGGGAGAAGCTAAAATACACTGTGACTTTAAAGTGTAGGATGCCAAGGTGTTATCGAATGCAGTTATATAGAACTCAGTTGGTTGTTTTTTCCTTAAACTTTAGGCTCATTTTACTTTTTTTTTTTAAGATTTTATTTATTTATTTGACAGACAGAGATCACAAGCAGGCAGAGAGGCAGAGAGAGAGAGGAGGAAGCAGGCTGTCCACAGAGCAGAGAGCCTGACATGGGGCTCGATCCCCTGACCCTGGGACCACGACCCGAGCCGAAGGCAGCGGCTTTAGCCCACTGAGCCACCCAGGCGCCCCTCATTTTACTTTCCTAAAAGGAAACTAGTAGGGAACTCCTTGTGACCCATTTCTGCTGCAATGCCTGAAATTTAGTTACCAAAAAGGTTATGGAATCTTTAACTTGCTTAGAGTAAGCCAGGCAATAATTCACAATGGAAAATAGAGACCAATGTTGTAATAAGGTGAGTAACCCAATCAACCCAATATAATTTAAAGAAAGATTGCTTAAGCATTCCAGAATTTATGGAAAGCAAGTTACCACTGTCAGGAAAATCAACCTAACAAATCAATGTTGCTCTTCTATTTCTTGTTTTCATTTTGTTCTCCAAACAACCTTCTCTTTCTATTAAGGAACCACCAGGTCAAAGTTTAATACACTTTATATGTAAAGGATTGTCAGGATTGGAAATTATTTGCACTTGATCAGTTTCAAGGAGTTACTGCAAAGAGTTGCCACTCAAAGAGCTCCCTCAAAGCCAGATTACAAGGCAGAGTCCATACCAGGATGCCTCTGTGAGCATTGAGCTCTGTGGCTCATTTTGCTGAGCATTTTTTTTTTTTTCAGTGACTAGAGTTTAAATATGCCTCTGGAAGCTACCGTTGAATTTTTCAAGATGTCACTGCAAAACCAGGCAAATTGTATACTTCCTTTTCGAAGTTCTTTTTAGCCATGACAACACAATGATAATTTTCCACTATATCAAACCACAACAACTATGGAGCCATTAAAGAGGGTGAAGCAGACCTTTATATGCTAACATGGAAGGACCTAAAAGATGTACTGTTAGTGAAAAGAGCAACAGAAAGAAAAAAATATGTTCGTGAAAAAATCTGTCATTTACTTCAATATATAGAAAACTGACTAAAGTCATACACACAAAACTGTAAATTTGGTTACCTTTGGGGGGAAAAATGGGAGTGGGTGAGGGGTAAAAAAATGGACTTCTACATTTTACTCTGTACGCATATATACTGACTCTTTTTTGCTGAAATACATTAATGAATTATTTATGTAATATAGTTTTCAGAGACTAATTAGAATGTGATCACAGTGCTTCAAACACACTGAGCAAAATACCTATTTTATCTTTGGCTTTGTGTAGTATATACACACAATTGTTGTTCTGTCATTTACTGTAGCACAGATAAGAAGGGGTTAAGCCATCTAGGTCACTTTTAAACGCCTGGATTCTTGCAATCAAGGCAATCAAAATCAGCTTCCACCTTAGCCCTCTGCCACCATTCATCAAATAGGTCCTGCTCTGCTGGGAAGACAATCTGGTTTCACAAGTAGGGAAATACCCAGCTGCAAATGGTTTGCACAGAGCTGGTGGGAAGAAAGTTACTAAAGCTTCCTCCAGAGGAGGACAGCGGTATCTGGCTCCTACGTGGGTCACTGGGTGTGCTTTCTTTCCTTCTGGGAAGCCTTCCCCGAATAGCGGGACACCCTGGAGATGAATGAAAAACGTCCTGGCACACAGAGAGGTCATTGGAAGCCAGTGTTAAACTAATTCGAACATGAACAAAATAAGCATCGGGAATTCTTTAGAATTCCAAAGGACCCAGCCTGGGCTGACTGCCTTTCTCATTTCATTTGTGTTGTCAGAGCTTCACTGTCACACCTTGTGATGTCTCATTTTCCTTCTGTGTCTGTTACGAAATCACATTTTTACAAAGTTGGAGGAATTCACTGCTGGCTCTGGTGCATGGGGTTCTTGGTGAGCACAGATGTGTTTTTCCTTTCTTTCCTTTTAGCCCTTAAGATTTCTGACTTCTTTCAGCCCGAGCTTTCTGGACTACCTTGAGTAGGTCTGTTAGGGATATGTCATAAAATGGGGACATAAAGCACCTCAGTCCCTGAATTTTCTTGGGAAAGAGTAAAGTTCATTCCTTTGTCAGTGTCTAACTGAATCTTTTGTTTTCTTTTTTGCTTTTCTTTCCCCGAATATTATTCTGGGAGTCACAGTTTTGACCAGATCATTCCTTGATGTAAGAGGGAATAGGAACTGATAGAGGTATTTGGGAAGGGATCAAGAGGGAATCATTCCTCCACAGAGCTAGCCTCCTTGTTGAAATGTTTGCTTCTTTTTCCCTTTTTGGACTCCTCTTGGAGAGCCATGCAGGTATCAGTGTGAAAAAGTTTGAAAAAGTATGCTTGCTATTAGGAACTGGAAACAGGCCCAAACCATGCAGAATCACCATATCATTCTCCCACATATATTGTTATCAAAGTGCTTATAAAACTCTCAGTTTTACACCTAAAATGAGACCCTTAACTTGAAAAAGAAAGTTATAGTTCACGGAGTTGAGATGTAAAATCCAATGTGGAAAGTTAAAGAAGCAGGATTATTTAATCTATATAAAAATTTATTACTCTCAAGTCTAGAGAGAGATAGTAGCACATTTCTGGTGGTGTACCTGCCCAAGCCATATTCACTTTTTCTAAGAACAGATAACCCTCTACCCACCACCAACAGCCCAGCCCTATTTGCATTATAGAATCTTCCCCACCTCTCCTTGGTGATATTGAGTGACCAAAGGAGTGGACACTTGGCTCAAAAATGTTCCATCCAGACACTGGATTAGGTCAATAGGTTCTGTAAGAGCGATTTTATTTGTGAAGTACACCCTCCTGTGTTTCTACTTTCCAGTGGTTCTGCTTCTTTTTCTCAAATCCTTCTACTATTTTTGCCCAGGGAAGGGCGGGGAGAAGGGGAAAAACTTCTAGCTTTTCCTGGCTAACAGATTCAGGTTTGGGTGTATGTTTTCTGCCTGTAGAGAAGCCCCTCATTCATGTCACCAGAGCCACAAGGCACTTCTTGCACAGGAGGGTAGAGATATCTGATCAAGGGGTCGGGGCCAATGGTTCTGAGCAGGGTGTTATAAGCTGAGAGGGTGGCTTTATGAGAATTAGAAAAAGATACCCTCTTTGCATGGATGGAGAGTAGTAGATAGAAACCTGGCCAATTAACCAGTGCCTTGTTGCAAAAGTCAGAGACCCTTTTTCTCCTGATGGAGGCAGCACAACGCTAGGATACGTGGCTTGGTGAATAACACAGTTTGGATTTTGGGTCCCATTTGCTCTCTGGCTCGAGGTCTTTGTGCAGTGCACTTGTGACTCAATTGCACACGGAAGCTGTGTACATGAAAATCGCTTTCCATAGCCTCCATGTTCCAAGGTAGGGTTTTAAAAGTGACTGAGATTTCCTGGAAAATCTCAAATTGAAGAGGGTGAGGAGTGTTGGAATGTGCCACTTTGCACAAGGTACCCAGAGACTAGGAAGGACAGATTTTATAGAGAAGTTACACATCTGGCCAGGGTTCCAAGATTACCATTTTGGGTAACAATTACCTATAGCTATCACTAGTTTCTTGGGTTCTCATTGTGCCTTGCGTTTTGGAATTTGCTTTGGTGCTATAAATTTTTACACAAGGGTTTCAGTAAATAGGAGTTATTTGGCCAACATGGTAGCAACTTTTATTTCCACATTTGGATGCAAGCTTCTCCTATATTTCTCTGTAACCAAACTCTTTCTGCAATGTTACTTTTATGCAGTGCTTTAGTAATCAGTAATCTCATGCGCTCACACCAATGTAGTCAAAGTCATACTATGACTGTGTTCTTGTAAAATGCCTATGTTCTGATATTCATGGGGTTCCCTGAATTCCTAAATCATCTATACTGATTAACTCAGAGTGTTTCTGGTTAAAGATTGACCATGTCAGACCTGTCACATGAAAATAAAGGATGTGAACTAGGGGAAGCTTGAGTTTCCAGAAATCAAGTTTATTTGGGAATAGCAGAGAAATTGCAGTTTAGGGCCCACAAGTCACAGCAAGTTATAGGCTATTCCAACAGGATTTTGGGTAGGTTGCTTTTATGGGCAAGGAGTGCCAAAGGGGAGGGAGTCCAGTCAGGGTCTATGCAGTGAGTTCATTGGCTAGAAGATGGGGAGAGATTCTTGGCAGATGCTCATTGGTCTAAAGATAAGTTTCTGTTTTCCATAAATCAGGCATTTACAGGAAATCAGTCTCTCAGTCTTTAAGTTTTGCTTTTCTGAGGGCACATGGGTGAGATTCTTCATTCCATATCCTTTGGTTCCATTTAGATTAAAATCCTTTCGCACTCCTGTTACAGTCTTGGAGGAAAAAAAATAGTTCTCTTGTTAAGGAAGTTTGGAAAAGACTGCATAATATACTTCTCTCTTCATATTATCTTCTCTTTTACATTATTATAGTCCTCTTAGGGTCTGTGGAAATTACTCTAATAGCCCTTTAAACCCTGTTTAACTCAGAATGACCTAGGCTTCCTTGACTCTGAAACTCTTTGTTCCCGTGGAACCATTCTAGGAAAAAAATTTGGCAATTATTTTTCTAGATTTTGTTCTTACAATGAAGATAATGAACGAATATTTTTGTTCTGGACCATAAGAAACTCATATATTTTCATAATGGTTTATTTTCTTATTTAGGAAATCATTTCTCCCTCTTTTAAAATAGACTGTGGGCTTTCGTTTTCTCAAGCGACCTATGCTTGTCTGGTTTTTGTTTTTAATACTTGCTCTATTTGAATAAGTTATGATTGTTTTCCATCCCTTCTATTCTTTCCAATGAAAAGTAATTTAGGGGAATTTTTTCATTTTTTTTCGCTTATGCTTATGCATAAGGGCTTATGTATAGCCCTTTGCCATGTACAGAGTATTTTCACATTTATTATCTTATTGATCATTACTATGACACAGTCATTTTAAACAACCTTGCAGATAGTATTTAAAAATCATTAGGGCCATTAATATTCTATTTAGTCTGCAAAAATTTGAAATGGCTGACTCTTCTGTATCACAGAACTAAGAGAATATAAAATTTTGCCTGTAGCAAAAATGCTCAGAGCTTTTATTTAAACACAGATTGTGAGACTCCAATGAAAACTAAAAGGAAAGAAAGTTAAAGAGTAGGAGACTTGTTTACTACTGTTAATGTTAGAAATAATGACTTTTAAAAGTTGTGCTTCTCCTAATTTATTTCCATTTCTGGTCATACCATTTTCCAAGCCCATTATATATAATATATTCTCAAAGATTCTGGGACTCAAGTCATGAGAGTCTCTAGTAACCTCCAGCAAATAAATATATAAGTAGAAATATTTTGTTTGGTATCTTTAATTTACCCAAAACTCATGAGAAGGAATGTTATTTTTAGAGTTATTTTCTAACTATAAATTCAAGGATTTCTTAGTTGTTTTATGTTGCTGGTTTCTGTTAGAAATAATACATATTTGTCTAATCACTCAATGACAAAGTTATTTTGTTAGCTTTGTTAGCAAACAGCTGAAATTTATACCTTTCATACCTTTCCTCTGTTGTCCTTAGTACATAATATGATTATGTTAAGTCAGAACCAGTTGTAGTTAGCGCTTAAAGAGTCCTATTAAATTTATACCATTTTTGCAACTTTATTAAGGTATGTATAATTGACAAATTGTATATGGTTAAAGAGTACAATTGACGGTTTTTGATATATGTGTACATTTATGAATTGGTCACCACAGTTAATAAGCATCTCCTATAAGCCCACCTCCCCCAAAAGTTTTCTTGTATCCTTTTGCAATATCTCTTTCTCTCCCCTGTCCCCAGGAAACCACTAACTTATTTTCTGTCCCTATAGTTTGGTTTGCATTTCTAGAAGTTTGTAAAAATGAAGTCATACAGTGCATACTTTTTTATGTCTAGCTTCTTCATTCAGCATAAAGATTTTGAGATCCTCAGTGTTGTGGAGTATATTAATAGTTCCTTCCTTTTAAAAACATCTTTTGAGCATAAAAGGTATTTTTGAGCATATATTATTGCCAAGTAGTATTTTATTATATGGATAGTTTGTCTATTCACTGGTGCTGTGTGATGTTTTTTTTTCTAGTTTATTTTTTGCTTTTATTTTTGGCTATTGTGAATGAAGACGCTATGGAAAATATACCTAGCAGTAAATAGAATGGTTGGATAGTCTAGTGGGTGTATATTTACCATTTTTTTAAAAAGATTTTATTTATTTATTTGTCAGAGAGAGAGGGAGCACAGGCAGACAGAGTGGCAGGCAGAGGCAGAGGGAGAAGCAGGCTCCCCACTGAGCAAGGAGCCCGATGTGGGACTCGATCCCAGGACGCTGGGATCATGACCTGAGCCGAAGGCAGCTGCTTAACCAACTGAGCCACCCAGGCGTCCCTCTTTACCATTTTTTAAAAGAATTTTTGCAGTGTCACTTATGATAACATCTCAATGGATTGCGATCAGAATATCAATCATATCCAAAAAATATCTTGAGCATATATTACATGCTGGGTACTATGCCAGGAGCTGAGGATAAAACAGAAATAAAAATAGACATCTTGCCTATTTTCATGTGGCTTATACTTACATTAAGTAACTATAGTTAATTCAATAGCTATTCTAATAATTGTGTAATTGTACAATGACACACATGCTTTGAAGGAAAGAAAGTGATTCTCTGAAACACTACAATACAGTAAACTGACTCCTATACCTGGAAGTGATAATTTCAGGTATCACATGACTCTAGGGGGAAGTGATAATTGAGGATGAAGGGGGACAAACTAGGCAAAGAGCTGAAGGATATGGAAGGTGGAAGAACATTTCAGAAAGAGGGAGCATCAGGGCACCTGGGTGACTTAGTTAAGCATCTGCCTTCAGCTCAGGTCATGAACTCAGGGTTCTGGGAATGAGCCCAGCACCAGGTTCCCTGCTCAATGGTGAATCTGCTTCTCCCTCTGCCTTCTGCCCCCTGCTCAAGCTCTGTCTCTATCTGTCTCTCAAATAAATAAATAAATAAATAGATACAACTTTATAAAAAAGAAAGAGGAGCATCATGTGCAAAGACTCTGTGTTAAAGGGAAACAGGTACATTTGAGGATCTGAAAAAGTCCAGGTGGCTGGAGTAGAAGGAGGTAGGAATCAGATAATGCAGGTCCGGGGCAGTCTTATTCATGATTGGACCTTTATTTCAAGAGAATGCAAAAGTGTTTTAAGCAGGAAGGTAATGTGCTCTGATTGGTATTTTGAAAAGATCACTCTGGCTGCAGTACGAACAGAGTACAGGGGGCTTTAGAATGGATGTGCAAGACCAGATAGGAGATTCCTTCAGTGGTGCCAGCATGAGCTGAGGTGATGTGCCAGGTATTGCAGATAGATGGATTTGAGAGCTGTTGGGGAAATAAAATTAACAGGTATTGAAGATGGGTAAGATATGCCGTGCAGTGCAAAAGGGCTCCCGGTTTTCAGCTTGTACGACAGTGCCATTTGCTGACATACAGACCTCTAGAATAGGGCCAAGTTTAGGCGGGGGGAGAGGCCAAACTTATTTATTTATTTATTTTTATTTGACAGAGATCACAAGTAGGCAGAGAGACAGGCAGAGACAGAGAGAGGGTGAAGCAGGCTCCCTGCTGAGCAGAGAGCCCGATGCAGGGCTCTATCCCAGGACCCTGAGATCATGACCTGAGCCGAAGGCAGAGGCTTTAACCCACTGAGCCACCCAGGTGCCCCCAAACTTAGTTTTGAAAAATTGGGTTTGTGGTACATTGGAATGATGCTATTGCGCATGTCATACAAGATGAGGCATGAGCTCAAAGGAGAGGTCTGGGGAGGAAATACATGTGTGAATAAGCAGTACATAGAGAGAGATAGTACCTGATGCTGTGGATCTGAATGAGAGTGGGGTGGGGAGGTTGTCTAGAGAAGAGATGAAGACCTTGATAAATCTCGAAGAACTTTTAGGAACCCCAGTATTTAATGGTCAAGTAGGAAAGGATGAACCTGAAAAGAGAAGACATGGCCAGAGACAAAGGAGGAAAACTAAGAAGTGTAGCCAAAGAAGTTCAAGATGTTACTTAATCAAGATTGAAGGCCAAACTGGAACAGACAGTGAATGAAGCTGTTAGCAAAGCACTTCCAAAAGTAGAACATGTCATACAGTTGAAAAAGCACTAGACTGAAGATCATGTGTCAGTAAGGCACTTATAGTTCTTGAACATGTATTACGTGCCAAGTACCGAGGTTAACTCTTATCCCTCCAATTATCCCTGTGAAGAACATTCTGTTGTTCTTGCACAGATATGAGAAGATAATCAAAATGATAGTATCAAATAAGGAGGACCTGGTGTCATACACCAAAGAGAGCTAAATGCGGAATGATTGCTTTTGCGGATTCATGAATCTGGAAGTAATGTTTTTCTTTTGATATTCAAAATTTCATTTTTAAATTGAATTATAAATTATCTTCCATTTACTTCCTGAAAGTAATATAAAACACATGCTAAAACTGAGGTTAAAAATATTCTCATTAGGTAGGGAAAGACTGTAAATATAACATTTCAAGTGCTTCTCTTCTCAAAAGTTTAGTGACTATGTCTCACAAATTCAAACTCTTGTCCAGAGTGTTGGTGTTAATTCAAAGAACAGATGCTTAAGCTTATGAAGGGCATGACAATCCACTGGTTTTATTGTAGACACAAAGTAATTAATGGTAAAAGGGGCCATATGTTAAAACCTTCATGGGTAGCATATGAAGCAGTTTTGTGGTTTAAATGAAAGGGCTTGGACCCATATAATCATTTTTTTTTTTAAATCTCCCTGTGCATTTTACTATTTCCATGTTCTTCCAGCTAATTACCAAAGCACTTGTACCATTCCTTTCGAACAGCCTCGTCATCTTTTCCTCCTTGATCCTGCTGTAAAGTTGAAATGCCGAATTTATGACATTGCAATCATTTTCATGGCAACAGACTGTGGCATCGTAAAAACAAGATTATGATGACTTCACTGCAGGATCAGACAGAAGGAGAAACCGAGTTCTATGCAGGAGAAGCTCTTTTTCAGACACAAATTGCTTTGATGACAGCAGGGGAAAATACAGAAAATTATTGCCAATGTAGGAAAAGACCCCCAAACTTGTCATACAAATGTTTCTATTAACTGTACCCAAGTTGCAGGTATATTTGGAAGATCTGAGTCAACCTTTGATATTTTTGAAAACAAATGTCCAGCCATTGAAACTTTTGTGGATATCAGATATTTTAAGTGATCTTTTAAAAATAGATTTTCCTCAGCTACTATTTGACTGATGTTTGAAAAGTAAGCAAAAATATTTTGTCATGTTTCCGAGGCCTAAAAATTATAGTGTATTTGAAAGTTGAAGTTTCAACAATGTTTGTTGATTTCTTTACAGCTAAGTTTAATTTTTGGTTCAATTTGAAAAATGCTTCAGGTGAATTGTGGAGAAAACCATGTAGTAGTCTATAATTATACTTTGAATCAAATTGTATCTTCTGTGTTCATAGTGATAAGTCAGATATATATATTTTTTTAAGCTTTATTTAAACATATAATGTAACCCCACCCCCCTCTCCCAACCCCTCTCCCCCCCACCCCCCTCAGTTTGTTTTATGACATTAAGAGTCTCTTTTGGTTTGTC
This sequence comes from Taxidea taxus jeffersonii, assembly GCA_003697995.1. Taxonomy (NCBI): domain Eukaryota; kingdom Metazoa; phylum Chordata; class Mammalia; order Carnivora; family Mustelidae; genus Taxidea; species Taxidea taxus. Next base: position 27,886 of record ML110636.1, on the reverse strand, counting down.
TCCCTCCCGATCCCATCTTGTTTCATTTTTACTTTTCCTACCAT
>ML110636.1:0-18172 GCA_003697995.1 Taxidea taxus jeffersonii | reverse complement strand
GTCTCTTTTGGTTTGTCTCCCTCCCGATCCCATCTTGTTTCATTTTTTCTTTTCCTACCACCTTAACTCCCACCCCCGTTGCATCTCCACTTCCTCATATCAGGGAGATCATGTGATAGTTGTCTTTCTCCAGTTGACTTATTTCACTAAGCATAATACGCTCTAGTTCTATCCATGTCGTCGCAAATGGTAAGATTTCATTTCTTTTGATGGCTGCATAGTATTTCATTGTATATATATACCACATCTTCTTTATCCATTCATCTGTTGATGGACATCTAGGTTCTTTCCATAACTTGGCTATTGTGGACATTGCTGCTATAAACATTCGGGTACACATGCCCCTTTGGATCACTACATTTGTATCTTTAGGGTAAATACCCAGTAGTGCAATTGCTGGGTCATAAGGTAGCTCAAAGTGGATGAAGGACCTCAACGTGAGAAAGGAATCCATCAAAAGCCTTGAGGAGAACACAGGCAGCAACCTCTTCGACCTCAGCCGCAGTAACTTCTTCCTAGGAACAATGCCAAAGGCAAGGGAAGCGAGGGAAAAAATGAACTATTGGGACTTCATCAAGATCAAAAGCTTTTGCACAGCAAAGGAAACAGTCAACAAAACCAAAAGACAGCTGACAGAGTGGGAAAAGATATTTGCAAATGACATATCAGATAAAGGGCTAGTATCCAAAATCTACAAAGAGCTTAGCAAACTCAATACCCGAAGAACAAATAATCCAATCAAGAAATGGGCAGAGGACATGAACAGACATTTCTGCAAAGAAGACATCCAGATGGCCAACAGACACATGAAAAAGTGCTGCACATCACTGGGCATCAGGTAAATACAAATCAAAACCACAATGAGATACCACCTCACACCAGTCAGAATGGCTAAAATGAACAAGTCAGGAAATGACAGATGCTGGTGAGGATGTGGAGAAAGGGGAACCCTCCTACACTGTTGGTGCGAATGCAAGCTGGTGCAACCACTCTGGAAAACAGCATGGAAGTTCCTCAAAAAATTGAAAATAGAGCTACCTTATGACTCTTGTTCATTTTTTATTGGCATTGATGCTCTCTGGCTATGAGAGATACCAAAGTTGATCCTTTCTCATAGGGATCTTTTGTGTGTTTTTAGAGACCTTTTCATGGCTGGGAATTGTCAAGTTGCATTTCCCTTGACTTTAGGCTTACCTGCTGTGGTGGCCACATCTGACCATCACCCTCAGCCCCATGCCCCACAACCCCTGGTTCTTGCAATCTGCTGCCCTGTGTTGCTCTTTCAGGGTTTTTGGATAAAGTTTCTCCCAGAATGACCTGGTGCAACCTTCTCCTATGAGGTGCACATCTGGCTGGTAGAGAATTTGCTCAGCATTTGCCTTGCCAAATTCTGGAAGTGTGACCGGTTACCCACACTATCTTTTCTCTTCTCTCTGTTGCAGTTGGAGCCATAATGTCTTATGACTTGGTCAAGTGAAGAAAGAAAATCTTCTCCTTTCCCACATGAGGAGTTAGGGGAAAGAAATGCTTCATACTGAAATCTCTCCAAAGAAACCCAAACTCACCCTGTCCACTTTCTCTTAAGTAGTCTGGCAGTTGCTCGTGGGCAAACACTGGTACAAGTGTTCACAACCTTTTAGGGCACTGATCTTCCAACTCTCTGATTTGCAGACCACTTAAACATATTTTGAAAGTTGAACTGTGTGCCCCTTACATTTTTACGTTGATATCTTGAATTTTTAATCATAAATTTAAATAGTACCAAAGGATCTGATTTTTTGCTTATTGTAAATATCAATATTTTAAAATAAAAGTTATGTTATTTTTTTAAACATACCTAATGGAACTTAAATGCCATAGTAATTTGATTCCTACTACCATCTTTTAAGTAATCACCATGTCCTACCACTACCTGCACAAGAAAATAAATAACTTATTTTAATAGTAGGAAATATTACATTGTTCTTTTTCCCCTTTGAACTCTTTTTTTTTTTTCATTTTACTTCACCCAAAGAATTTTTCCATATAAATAAGTTTTGGACTTTCCAGTCTTATTCCCATTATAATTTTCTTCAATAAAAATACAATTTTTTTCATTTCCTGTGATCATAAGGTAATGTTTAGGTATTTCTTCTGAATTACATTGTCACAATAATTATTAATGCTCAGTTGATCAAAGCATAAAATATATTATGCATTTTGATAAATATATCCTAACCATGAAAGCAAACTTTTATCAGAAATGTGCTGTCTAAAGAGAGATAAGGCCTTTCTTCTCTTCCTCCTCTTCCTTTTCCTATTTCTCCTCTTCCTTTTTCCAGTTTTGAGGAAGAATAAGGGTTTGGCAAAATCAGCAGTGGCCATAAAAGAAAGTACTGGGCCATGAGTAAGTGTGTGGTTACAAAAGAGTCATTACAGCCTTTAATGGCATTATTTGCAGGGAAATCTATAATGCCTTCCCATTAAGTAAATCCAAATAAATGAATTATATGGCAGCAGGGAATAACAGAGAAGAGGATAATGAATGATAGTAATCATAAAAATCAAATAGATAGGGTACACAATAATTTTGGGACAGAAGTTAAAAAATGCTCTTAATCTGAATTCAGGAGAATGTATAATCTATTTGTATATTCCTTGCACTCAAAAATATATTAATCTGCTATCAGTAAACTTGGAATTTGTCATTTTATTCTTGAATCCTATAAAATATGCCACAAGACTCAAACCTAGGATTTGATGAGCAGCAACCTAATAGATATGGATATGTATGTTGTCTCTTTGGGATCATGGAGTTGCTCACAACCCAAACAGTGCACCAGAGTTGAGATAGGGATGGATGAGACATTTGTCATTTTGTGAAAAAAGGAAAGAGGGATTCTGTGGGGAAAAAAGTATTACATATCTCAGAAATTAATTGCTTAAATTTCTTGTTTTAGGGAATGTCCTCTCCAGTTAGGCTGTGAGGGAGTCCTTGATGCCGACTATATACTCATCCTTGAGTGTTCTGCCAAAACTGAGCAACAGGGGATGCCATGTATAACTTCCTATTTTACGAATATATACATTCCCCTGGGAGGAAAATCTCTAGCTCTTACTGGCTTTATTAAAGGGTCCATTTTACTCAAAAGGGTTAAACAGCACTAACTGGCAGATTGACCTCCTTTTACAATCCTGTTATTAGGTAACCATAGATGCAACATATGACTCTAAATTATGTACCGTACATAACATTTCTGCCTGTTCTGATTCTGTAGACCACATGGTCTGCTTCTGTTAAGTTCTCCCCATATCCACTGGGGACTCAGCTGCTATTCCACAGGGCATAGAGTGCAAATTAGTTATTCAGGCTCCATCAGCAAACAGCGAGAACATTGTGCAATCTGTTACCCTGTCTAAATATCTGTGGCACAAACAATCACTTAAACATGATTATAGTTATTTGATGCTACAACTTAATTTCATGATAAAATTCTATGTATTTATTATCTCTCTGCCGGTTTTTATAAGATCTTGTCGCACAAAGGACTTGGTTTGTTTGAAATCAGATACCATTGTAATTTGCACAACATGCACAACAAATGTGGGATGTTTTTGTAGGAAGGTAAAAAAGACCAATAGCAGAACTATGTTATGTTTTGTTTAGAAAAATGCTGCAATGCCTGGACGTTTAAGGAATATGCTTCTGGGTATGTGCAGAAGTAGCTGGAGAGAGGGGAAATACTCATTTGAAAAATTCCTTAACCTTGGCTAAAACCTACACAGGTAAAAAGATGACACAAAGGAAGGGAGAAAGTGCATCCTAATCTAATGGAACTAAGGGAACCACCAAGCTGTCAATTCACTGAGCTGTAGATGTAGAAACAGAATGGAGCCTTTCAATTCTGCTGCCTTCTCCCTGGGGTTAGAGACTGGTTGCCATGGATATTCTGGATTCCAGCAGCTAATGGGAGGGAGATCTGTAGCCTTGGTATCCTGGGGACCCGCCAGGGTGAAACATGAAATGGAGGCCTGTGGGTGTGGTGGTGGAGGGCTGGGAAGCAAGAGGTCATAGGGCTGGTTTCCAGCAGAGTTAAAGCTGATTTTATTTCAAGTCACATTCATTTGGCAGTCTATATTTTCCTGAAAAACCAGACCTTTTCATCCCTCCCCTACTGAGCAAAGAGAATCTTCATCTCCTTAAAATGGTTACTATCACAGCACTAAGTAGTGTATGCTATAATTAGATGTGCAACCATGGTTCCGAGAAGGGTCCCCCCCACCCCGGCCCACAACGTATTTGTGGGGGGAGGGGTAGAGGGAAATAATTTTAGTTTGGTTCAGAGATTAAGCTGTTTAAAAATACCCCATATATAGCAAATAAAGAAAATGAATAAGAAAGTTTCTGATTCATTCTGTTTCATCTAAAAATATTATTTATTATGTGGCCCCTTCTTTCCTTCCCATAACTCATTGCAAGATCAGCTCTTTTGCTTCCTTGTGTCTGCCTTTCATTTTGCCTCAGTTTTTAACCAGGTCACATAAGAACACTTTCCTTCTCTATAATCTTTTGGAGAATTTCCCTCTCTAGTTGGATAATCGAGCACTTTCAAGTCAAGTTCTTGGACAATGGTCGCTAATTCTGATAAGTGGGAAGTGGCTCTGCCCTGACCTTGGAGCTGCCTTCTCAGCAGAGTACTGAAACAGGGATATGGTCCTCATTAGATGATTTCAATGAGCAAAAAATGCAGCAGTAACCGGCCATGCCGCCTTTCTCCTCATATTCCTTCAGCATCTGCTGAAGGTGTTGCTCCAATGCAGATCAAATCAATCTTAATCACGAATGCTGCCTGACTAGGTGGAAAGGTATAGGTTGAAAAACAGGGACTGTTCTTGGTTTTAATGTCTGTCTTGCCTTTAAAATATCACGTGGTCTTTGCTTGGCACTCACCATGTAGCTTGTTTGCAAGAGCAACAGAGGAAGGTTGGCCTCTGTTAATCCCTGCATTCCAAGAAAAGAACTGCATGTTTAATATTGTCAACCTCATGGAAGGGATGAAGACTTGGAAACATTTCCCTGTAAGTCAAATTTAAGGAAGTGAAGTGATTTGGCATCTGAGAGAAGTAGTTCCCAGACCAATGAGCATATGTTGGCCGCGCAAACACATCAGCATTTTGCCGATGGCTAAGAACTACTGTGATTCTTCCATTATAATTCCCCTTCTCTCTGTTGACCAATCCTTTGCTTTTTCTACCTTTATTGCCTTAATCCATTAGACATTAAGGTAAATATTGGTGATCATCTGCCAGTGAAGCTGTCTTTTTTTTCCCCCCAACTTGAGGAAGTTATTTTGCTCATTCACAAAATTTCATATCCATATATTTTCATCACAACTCAGTGGCCACCAAAAGACTGTATGTTTCTTTACCATGTGATGTTTCATGGCATGCTCAGGTCTAAGGATCAGGTACCATCCAGAGAATTAAAGCATAGCCTGAATTGGGGTAGAGAATATGGGAAGTGAGCATGGAGACTTTCCCTCAATTATTGACAGCCAGTGTATCTCATTAATATTCTTCTAGGAGGAAAAGAGACCTGTTTAATTTTCTAATAGCTGGGGGAATAAAAGACTTGGATTCAAGTGCTGGAAATACTAGATAATAATGGTGTGGTCATAAGAAACTAAAGAAATTAATAAAATCTCTTAAGAATCTAACTTTTAACTGCAAAATGATGGACTATATCTCAGTGCAGTTTCCAATTTCTGATTTTATATAGGAGACTATTTACATAGCCTAAAAATGAAGAAGAACATTCCTCATCTAGAAATCAAAAGAGAGGTTTGAGAAACTTGATAGCACAAAATAGAAAAATATCTCTATATCCAATAAATATTGCTACATACAACAAATGAATCATTCAACACTATATCAAAAACTAATGATGTACTATATGTTGGCTAATTGAACTTAATAAAATATTAAATACTAAATAAAACTTAAATAATGGTTAAATATTATTAAATATTAAATATAATTATTAAATAATAAAGATGAAATAAAATTAAGCATTCATAACGTGACAAAAATTAAAATCTCTTACATAAAACACTTTAAGTCATTAAGAAAAAGTACTTTAAGGACACAGGGAGACAAATCACAAAAGTATTAATAAATCTAGTACATTGGTGAAAGGAATGTTCAACTTCAATAATTAAAGAAAATAGAAACATCAATATACCACTTTTAGCCTGCAGATCGGTACACATAAAAAGATGGTAAGGATACAGTGAAGGTAAGGGCAGAGTTATTCCCCCACCCCTAGGCTTTTGAAAAATCATTGGTGATATTATAAATTGCTACATTCTTTCTGCTAATTATTTTGTAAATGTTCTAAAGCAATGCCAGTTTCAGGAATTTATCCTAAGGAAATAAATATTGGTGTGTAAAATATTTAGCTCTAGTTCTATTAATCATAACAAACTATTGAAAAAATCTAAATGTCCAACCATTGGGGATTGGTTAAGTGAATTAAGATGCATTAACATAATGGAATACTGGTAACTATCAGTTTGTTCTATATAGTTGAGAGACTGGTTTTTTTTGTTTGTTTGAATCTTTTTCCTTTGTTCAGTTCTTTTGTTTCTTAAATTCCACGTATAAGTGAAATCATGTGATATTTGTCTTTGTCTGACTTTTATTTTTTTAATATTTAATTTATTATTTTAACAAGAAAGAGAGAGAGAGAAAGCAAGGGAAGGGGTGGAGGAAGAGAGAGGGAGAGAGAGAATCCCAAGTAGATTCTGCACTGAGCACAAAGCTTAACACAGGGCTTGATCGCACGACCCTGAGAACATGACCTGAGCCAAAATCAAGAGTTGTACACTTACCTGACTGAGTCACCCATGCACCCCTGACTGATTTATTTCACTTAGCATTATATGCTTTAGATCCATCCATGTTGTTGCAAATGGAAATATTTCATTCCTTTTTATGGCAGAATAATATTCTATATATATATATATATATATATATATATATATGTAGATCTTGCCTCTTCTTTATCCATTCATCTATCAGTGGACACTGGGTTGCTTCCATTATTTGGTTATTGTAAATAATTCTGCAGTAAACATAGGGATGCATATATCTTTTTGAATTAATGTTTTTGTGTTCTTTGGGTAAATACCCAGTAGTGTGATTATTAGATCATATAATTCTATTTTTCATTTTTTAGGAACTTCCATACTGTTTTCCACAATGGCTGTACAGTTTTGCATTCCTACCAGTAGTAAATGAGGCTTTTTTCTCCACATTGTTGCCAACACTTGTTTCTTTCTTGTGTTTTTGATTTAGCCATTCTGACAGCTGTCTGGTGATTTCTCTCTGTGGCTTTGATTTATATTTCCCTGATGATGAGTGATACTGAGCATTTTTGCATGTGTTTGTTGGCCATCTATATTTCTTCTTTGTAGAAGTGTCTGCTTATGTCTTCTGCCTATTTTTTAATTGGATTGTTTGTTTTTTGGGTGTTGAGTTGTATAAGTTCTTTATAGATTTTGGATACTAACCCTTTATCAGATATGTCATTTACAAATAACTTATCCCAGTGGTGCCTGGGTGTCCTAGTTGGCTAATTATCTGCCTTCAGTTCAGGTCATGATCGTAGAGTTCTAGAATTGAGCCCCACATCAGGCTCCCTGCTCAGCAGGGAGTATTTTTCTCCCTTTTCCTCTACCAGCCTCCCACTGTCATACTTGTGTCTTCCCTCCCTCTCTCTCAAATAAATAAAATTGAAAAAAAAAAACCCAGGTAACTTTTCCCATTCTCTAGGTTGTCTTTGATTTTTGTTGATTGTTTCCTTCAGTGTGCAGAAGCTTTTTATTTTGATGAAATCCCAATAGTTTTTTGTTGTTGTTGTTTTATTTTTGTTTTTGTTTTTTGCTTTTGTTTCCTTTGCCTCAGGAGACATCTAGAACGATGTTACTATGGCTGATATAAGAGAAATTACTGTCTATGCTTTCTTCTAGGATTTTTATGGTTTCAGGTTTTACATTTATGTCATTAATCCATTTTGAATTTATTGCTGTATATAGTGTAAGAAGGTGATCTAGTTTCATTCTTTTGCATGTTGCTGTCCCATTTTCCCAATACCATTTGTTGAAGAGACTTTTTCTCATTGCATATTTTTGTCTTCTTTGTTGAAGCTTAATCATGGGTTTATTTCTGGTCTCTCTATTCTGTTTCATGGATCTATTAGTCTATTTTTTTGTGCCAGTACCATGCTGTTTTGTGCCAGTACCATACTGTTTTGATTCACTTTATAATATATATTGAAATCTGGGATTGTGATACTTCTAGTTTTGTTCTTTTTCAAGTTGCTTTGGATATTCAAGGTCTTTTGTGGTTCCATACAAAATTTTAGGATTATTTGTTCTAGTTCAGTGAAAAATGTGCTGTTGGCATTTTGATGGGGATTGCATTAAGTTTGTAGGTTGCTTTGGGTAGTATAGATATTTTAACAATATTTGTTTTCCCAATCCATTAGCGTGGAATATTTTTCAGTTTGATTGTCTTGAGTTTCTTTCATCAGTGTTTTATAGTTTTCAGAATACAGGTGTTTCCCCTCTTTGGTTAGGTTTATTCTGAGGTATTTTATTATTTTTGGTTCAATTGTAAATGGGATTGTTTTCTTAATTTCTTTTTGTGCTACTTCATGTCTTTCTGCTACTTCATTATTGGTGTATTGAAATGCAATAGATTTCTGTATACTGATTTTGTATCCTGCAACCTTACAGAAATCACTTATCAGTTCTAGTAGTACTTTTTAAATATTTATTTATTTAATTAGGGGGGGCAGCAAGGGGCAGAAGGAGAGAGTCTCAAGCAGACTCCCTCCTGAGTGTGAAGATGGGGCTCAGTCCCACAACCCCAAGATTATGACCTGAGCTGAACCCAAGAGTCAGACACCCAACTGACTGAGCCACTGAGGTGCTCTTCTAGTAGTTTTTTCATGCACTTGTTAGATTTTTTTACATATAGTATCATGTCATATGGAAATAGTGAAAATTTTATTTCTGCCTTCCCTTCTTGAATATCCTTTATTTTTCTTGTTTGATTGCTGTGTCTAGGACTTCCAGTACTATAATAAATAAAAGTAGTGAGCATGGACATCATTGTCTTGTTCCTAACCTTAGGGGAGAAACTCTCAGGTTTTCACCATTGAGTATGATGTTAGCTGTGGATTTTTGTATTTGGTCTTTATTATGTTGAGGTATGTTCCCTCTAAACCCATTTTGTTGAGGGTTTTTGTCATGAATGAATGTTATGCTTTGTCAAATGCTTTTTCAGCATCCAGTGAATTGATCAAATGGTTCTCATACTTTCTCTTACTGGTATAATGTATCACATTGATTGATTTGTGAATATTGAACCACCCTTACATCTCAGGAATAAATCCCACTTGATCATGGTGAATGATTTTTTTAATGTGTTGTTGGATTTGGTTTGCTAATATTTTGCTGAGGATTTTTACTTCTTTGTTCATCACAGATATTTAGTATTTAGTATTAGTATTCTTTCTTAAAAAAAGATTTTTGCATTTGTTAGAGAGAGAGAGAGAGAGAGAGAGACTGTGCATGCAAAAATGGTGGGAGGGGCAGAGGGAGAGAGAGAATCCTCAGGAAGGCGCCCCACTGAATGCAGACCCTAATGAAAGGCTTAATCCCAGTACCCCAAGATCATGACCACAGCTGAAAAAAAGAGTTGAACCCTCAACTAACTAAGCAACCACGTGCCCCATGTAGCTCTCTTTTTTATGTGGTGTTTTTATCTGGTTTTGGTATCAGGATAATGCTGGTCTCATAAAATGAATTTAGGTTTCCTCCCTTTTCTATTTTTTGGAATAGTATGAGAAGAATAAGTATTAATTCTTCTTTAAAAGTTTGGTAGAATTCACCTGTGAAGCCATCTGTTCCTGTACTTTCATTTGTTGAGAGGTTTCTTTATCTTTTTCTTTTTTCTTTTAATTACTGATTCAGTTTTATTGCTGTTAATTGGTGTTTTCAAGTTTTCTGTTTCTTTGGATTTCAGTTTTGGTAGATTATATGTTTCTGGGAATTTATCAGTTTCTTCCAGATTGTCCAATTTGATGGCATATAATTTTTTATACTATTCTTTTATAATCCTTTGTATTTCTGTGTTTTTTTTAATTTATCTCTTTCATTTCTGATTTTGCTTATTTGAGTCTTTTTTTAAATGAGTCTAGCTAAAGATTTATCAATTTTGTTGATCTTTTCAAAGAACCAGCTCCTGGTTTCACTGATCTGTTCTCTTGTTTTATTTAGTTTCTATTTTGTTTTTTTCTGCTTTAATATTTGTTTCCATACCTCTACTGGTTTGGGGTTTTGTTTATTTTTCTTTTTTTAGCTCCTTTTGGTGTAAGGTTAGCTTGTTCATTTGATTTTTTTTTTTTCTTCTTGCAATAGACCTGTGTTGCTGTAAACTCCCCTCTTAGACCTGTATTGCTATAAACTGCCCTCTTAGAACAGCTTTTGCTGCATCCCCGAAATTTTGGGCTGTTGTGGTTTCATTTTCACTCGTCTCTATGTATTTTTTTGATTTCCTCTTTGATTTCTTGGTTGACCCATTCATTGTTTAGTAGCATTTTTTTTTTTAAATTTCTTCTCAGTGCTCCAGAATTCATTGTTTATGCACCACATCCAGTGCTCCATGTAATACGTGCTCTCCACAGTACCCACCCCAGGCTCACCCAAGCCCCCACCCCTCTCCCCTCCAAAACCCTCAGTTTGTTTCTCAAAGTCCACATTCTCCCATGGTTCATCTTGCCCTCCAATTTCCCCCAACTCCCTTCTCTCCATATCCCCATGTCCTCCATGTTATTCCTTATGCTCCACAAGTAAGCAAAGCCATATGATAATTGACTCTCTCTGCTTGACTTATTTCACTTAGCATAATCTCTTCCATTCCTGTCCATGTTGATACAAAAGTTGGGTATTCATCCTTTCTGATGGAGGCATAATACTCCATTGTATATATGAACCATGTCTTCTTTATCCATTTTCTGTTGAAGGACATCTTGGTTCTTTCCACAGTTTGGCGACTGTGGCCATTGCTGCTATGAACAGTGGGGTACAGATGGCCCTTCTTTTCACTCCATCTGTATCTTTGGGGTAAATACCCAGTAGTGCAATTGCAGGGTCATAGGGAAACTCTATTTTTAAATTCTTAAGGAATCTCCACACTGTTTTCCAAAGTGGCTGCACCAACTTGCATTCCCACCAAAAGTGTAAGAGGGTTCCCCTTTCTCCACAACCTTTCCAACACATGTTGTTTACCATCTTGTTAATTTTGGCCATTCTAACTAGTGTAAGGTGGTATCTCAATGTGGTTTTGATTTGAATCTCCCTGATGGCTAATGATGATGAACATTTTTCATGTGTCTGTTAGCCATTTGTATGTCTTCTTTGGAGAAGCATCTGTTCATGTCTTCTGCCCATTTTTTGACACGATTACCTGTTTTGTGTGTGTTGAGTTTGAGGAGTTCCTTATATATCTTGGATATCAGCCGTTTATCTGTAGTGCCATTTGCGAATTATCTTCTCCTATTCCATGGGTTGCCTCTTTGTTTTGTTGACTATTTCCTTTGCTGTGCAGAAGCTTTTGATCTTGATGAAGTCCCCAAAGTTCATTTTGTCTTTTTTTATTTGTTTCTTTTGCCTTTGGAGACATACCTTGAAAGAAGTTGCTGTGGCTGCTATTGAAGAGGTTACTGCCTATGTTCTCTAGGATTCTGATGGATTCCTGCCTCATGTTGAGGCCTTTTATCCATTTCGAATTTATCTTTGTGTATGGTGTAAGAGAATGATCGAGTTTCATTCTTCTACACGTATCTGTCCAATTTTGCCAGTACCATTTATTGAAGAGACTGCCTTTTTTCCACTGTATATTTTTTCCTGCTTTGTCGAAGATTATTTGACCATAAAGTTGCAGGTCCATATCTGGGCGCTCTACTCTGTTCCACTGGTCTATGTGCCTGTTTTTGTGCCAGTACCATGCTGTCTTGGTGATCACAGCTTTATAGTAAAGCTTAAAATCAGGCAACATGATGCCCCCAGTTTTTTTTTTTTTCAACATTTCCTTAGCAGTTCAGGGTCTCTTCTGGTTCCATACAAATTTTAGGATTGTTTGTTCCAGCTCTTTGAAAAATGCTGGTCGAATTTTGATTGGAATGGCATTGAAAGTATAGATTGCTCTAGGCAGTATAGACATTTTAACAATATTTATTCTTCCGATCCATGAGTATGGAATGGTCTTCCATCTTTTTGTGTTTTCTTCAATTTCTTTCATGAGTAGCACATTATTTACTTTAACAAAATGTATTTGTGTTCTTTCCAGATTTTTTCTTGTGGATGATTTAAGTGTTGTGGTTAGAAAAGATGCATGTATGACTTTGATCTTTTTGAATTTGTTGAAAATTGTTTTGTGGCTTAACATGGAATCTATTATGGAGAATGTCTCATGTACACTTGAAAAGAATGTGTAATCTGCTGTTTTAGGATGGAATGTTCTGATGTATCTGTTTAGATCCATCTGATCCAATGTGTCATTCCAAGGCACTGTTTCCTTGTTGATTTTCTGCTTGGATAATCTAGCCATTGATATGTGTGGGATGTTAAGGTCCCCTACTATTATTATATTAGTATTAATTGCTTCCCTTATGTTTGTTAATAACTACTTTATGTATTTGGATGCTCCCATGTTGGGTGCATAAATATTTATGACTGCTATATCTTCTTTTTTAAAAATTATTTATTTAATCTTTACAGAGAGAGATCACAAGTAGGCAGAGAGGCAGGCAGAGAGAGAGGAGGAAGCAGGCTCCCTGCCAAGCAGAGAGCCTGATGCAGGACTCGATCCCAGGACCCTGAGATCATGACCTGAGCCGAAGGCAGAGGCTTAACCCACTGAGCCACCCAGGTGCCCTGACTGCTATATCTTCTTGTTGGAGTCTTCCCTTTATCATTAAATTGTTTCCTTCTTTCATTCTTGTTACAGTCTTTGTTTTGAAACCTATTTTATCCGATATCAATATTCCTACCCTGGCTTTCTTTTCACTTCCATTTGAATGATAAATTCTTTTCCATTCCTTCACTTTCAACCTGCAGGTGTCTTTAGGTCTAAAATAAGTCTCCTGTAGGCAGCATATAGATGGGTCTTTCTTTTTTAATCCATTCCATCACCCCATGTCTTTTGACTGGAGTGTTTAGTCCACTTACATTCAAAGTAATTATTGATAGGTATGTACTTACTGCCATTTTGTTACTTGTTTTGTGATTGTTTTTGTAGTTCTTCTCTGTTCTTTTCTTTGCTTGCTCTCTTCTGTCATGGTTAGTTGGCTTTCTTTAGTGATATACTTGGATTCCTCTGTCTTTATTTTTTTGCAAATTTATTACTAATTTTCAATTTGTCGTTAGTATTAGGTTTGTACATAACATCTTAGACATATAGCAGTCTATATTAAGTTGATGGTCGCTTAATATGAACTCATTCTTTACTCCTCTCCCCTGCCACATTTTATGTATATAGTGTCACGTTTTACATCCTTTTATTTTGTGAGTCCCTTGACTAATTTTTACAGATATACTTATTTTTTACTGCTTTTGTGCTTCCTACATTTTTTTTCTCCTACTTACGGTCCTTTTCCACTCAGAGTCCCCTTTAACATTTCTTGTAGGGCTAGTTTAGTGGTAATGAGTTCCTTTAGCTTTTATTTGTCTGAGAAATTCTTTTCCTTCTATTTTGAATAATAGCCTGCTAGATAGAGTATTCATGATTGTAGATTTTTTTTTTCCTTTTGGCACTTTGAATATATCATGCCACTCTTTTCTGGCTTTCAGAGTTTCTCTGAAAAATGGGATTCCCTTGTATGTAACTGCTTTTCTTTCTATTGCTTCCTTTAAAATTCTTTATCACTACTTTTTGCCACTTTAATTACTGTGTGTCTTGGTGTGGACTTTCTTGTGTTGATTTTATTGGGGCCTCTCTGTGCCTCCTGGATCTAGATTTCTGTTTCCTTCTCCAAATTCAGGAAGTTTTCAGCTGTTATTTCTTCAACTATATTTTCTGCCCCTTTTTCTTTCTCCTTTCCTTCTGGGATCCCTATAATGCAAATGGTATTGTGGTTGGTAGTGTTGTTGAGATCCTTTAATCTATTTTCATGTTTTATTATTCTTTTTTTCTCTCTCCTCTTCAGTTTGGTTGCTTCCCTTTGGTCTGTCCTCCAGGTCACTGACCCATTCTTCTGCTTCCTCTAGTCTACTATTTATTCCTTCCAGTACATTTTTAATTTCAATTACTGAATTCTTCATCTCTGATTGGTTCCTTTTTATGTTTTCTATCTCTTTGTTGAAAGTTTCACTGAGGTCCTCCACTCTTTTTTCAAGTCCTGTGAGTATCTTTATGACCATTACTTTAAATTTTCTGTCAGGCATTTTACTTATCTCCATTTCACTTTGTACTTTTGCTGTGATATTTTTCCCTCTTCTTTCATTTGGCACATATTCTTCTGACTTCTCTTTTTGACTAATTTTCTGTCTCTTTCTCCATGTTAGGAAAGTCAGCCATGTCTCCTGCTCTTGAGAGTAGTGGCCTTATGAAGAAGAGGTCCGATAGCACCCTGTAGTGCAAAGTCCTCTGTTCACCAGAATGTGGCATTTTCAGGGTGTCTCTTACATGTGTTGTGTGTGCCTACTGTTGTGGCTAAAACATGTTTGCTTTTAGTCCAGTCACCTGTAGTGGCTTTCTTTACCTTTTGTGGGCAGGGTTTGGTTCCTATATTGTTATTGGGCCAGTTTGGGGCCATCTTGGCCTTTAGTTAAGTCAGACCAAGTGTTTGCCAGAGCTGTGGTAGCACCAAACTTCAGGGCATTTTCTCTGTGTTGTCACCTGAGAAGCTTTTTGTTGGTTATTGGGAATTGCTGTCAGACCAGCTGTCTGCCTCCTGCCACTGCTGGTGTCACAGTCAGTTGGTGTGTGTAGTTATCTTCCCCTCTCCCTGGGGCAGGAGTCACTTTGGAAGTGCTATCCCTTTTTGGGACTATGTGCATGCTGCCAGGATTGTCACACAATTTTATACAGACTCCCACTGAGGGTTGTGGTGCAGGGCATATGCTGCCATCAAGGTCTGCTGGTCTGCTGTGGGAGGGGAGTTTTGGCCATCCAGGAAACTCCTACCTAGGCTGGGATGGTGGGTGGGGGGGCATGTCCAAAGGAGAACATGGGGTAGGGCATGCTTTTGACAAGGTAGGTGGTGCATGTCTAAGCTGCACTGGTTCCTACAAGTGTCTGTGTATCTAGGCTGGGGGTGAGGGAGGAAAATATGCCTGCTAGCTCCTTTGTTCTTGGAGAAGTCTCCCAAAGATCCCTGCCCCTAGAGCACAAGGTCTGAGATTGGTAAACAAATCTCCCTCTCATATACCCCAGGTATTTTTAAAACTACTGCTTCTACACTGTATCTCAGCAGGGTTGTTTGTTGTGTTGTCTCTTCAAGGTGGGGATTCAGGTTCCTCTTACCCTCCTTGCTTTTCCAGAGTTGAGCCCACTGATTTTTAAAGTTCCACCTGTTAAGTCTTGCTGATTGTAAGAACTTGCAAAATTAGGCCCCTCTAGTTTTCAAAGCCAAATGTTATAAGAATTTGTTCTCCCAGTGGGATCCCCCATACCTGCTGTGTCTGGCATGGGATCTTTTCCTCTTCTCTGTTTGCACCCACTATATCCCTCTCTCCTGCATGTAGTTCCATGTCTCTGTTTGGCTCCTGTGTCTCTGCCTTTCCTACCCTCTTTCATGTGGCCTCTTCTTCACATTTAGCTGTAGAGAGTCTGTTCTGCCAGTCTTTGAGTTGTTTTCTGGGTTATTTACACTGATATTTATGTTATGTAGTTTTATCTGTGAAATGAAGTGAGCTTAGTATCCTCCTACTCTGCCATCTTCTCCAGAAATCAGCAGTTTAATTTTTTATCTGTGTTTTCTGTAATGAAAATTTCTTGCTTTTGTATTAGAGGAAAAAAAACCTTCATTTAATAAAAGACTTAAAATGCTGCCATTTTAGAGGAATTCATGGTTAAATAATTTCTAAACTGGCACTCATCTATATATATAGAATCGTGACAGTAATGGTAGTTTAATTAACAAATCTGTAGTAATCATGTCAATAAAGACAGTACATGCTTTTTCTGACTGAAATAATTCAAGACACAGATGTAGTCGTTGTTCATTTAATAATTTCAGAAGTATGTAATGGATATGTGAACAAGTATTCCCCAGGTCAAGTGTGAGGAGAAATAGATTCCTTATAGCTTTATGTATTCTCAGATCTGCAAGAACAATTGCATAGGCTGGAGGAGCAAAAATGAAGAAAAATTTATTGAATATGATTCTAAATAAATTTAAAAATAATCACATAGAGTGAATATACACTATTAATATTCACATAGTAAATGCTATGAGAGTTTCAGAAGAATATCTTCACAATGTTTATTTTAAATTTTCTCACATATATTAGAAGGAATTTGACTGCTGTAAAATGGCTTACTCTCACAATCTAGTAAAATTTATCTATGTAGATTGATTGCTAAATCAAAATATTCACTGGAGAGTTAAATTATTCAGCATGCTTTTTTTTTTTTAAGTTTTATTTGTTAATTTGAGAGAGAGAGAGAGTTAGAGAGTGAGGATGAGTGGGGGAGGGGCAGAGGGAGAGACTCTCAAGCGAACTCCCTGCCAGGCATGGAGCCCAAGGTGGGGACCTATCTCAGGACCCATGAGATCATGACCTGAGGGAAAACCAAGAGCCAGACATTTAACCAACTGAGCCACCCAGGTGCCCCTGGCATTCTTTTTTAAAACAACAACAACAACAAAAATTTCTTCTATTTTGAAATCTTTTCATTTGAGAATTTCCAAATTTTGCCCTTGTACCATATTTATCTTCCTCTTGCCGCCTGGGTCTCACCCTCCCTTCCCTAACCCTTGGAATTCACCATCTGTTCTTCATTTCTAAATTTATCATTTCAAAATGCTATGTAAATGGAATTATATAGTATATAACTTTTGGGAACTGGCTTTTTACCTCAGCATAATGTCTTAGAGATTCACCACAGTTGTTGTGTATACCAAGTGTTTGTTCTTCTTCTTTTTTTTTTTTTTTTTTTTTGATGAGTGTATTACATGGAATCTGTATTATAATTTGTTTAAGCATTCCCCTGCTGGTGGCCACCTGGGCTACTTCAGCTTTTGGCTATTTTGAATGAAGCTTCTCTGAGCATTCGTGTAATGGTGTTTGTGTAACATAGATTTTTATTTTTGGGGAAATAAGAGTCCAACAAGAGTTCAGTTGCTTGGTCATATGGTAATTATATGTTTAGATGGATAAGAAACTGCCATTTTCGAGAGTGGCTGTATCATTTTACATTTCCGCCAGCAATGTATGAGTGATCTAGTTTCTCCTCATGCTCCACAGCGTTTGGTGTTTTTTTTCTTTTGGTCCTTCTGATACATGTGTAGTTATATCTTATTTGTTTGAATTTGTATTTATCTGATTGCTAACAACATTGAAATATTCTCATGTGCTTTTTTGTCATCTATATATCATCTTCAGTTAAATGTCTGTTATGACTTTTGCCTATTTTCTAATTGGATTTTTAAAAAATATTGAACTTCAGATTTCCTTAAACATTCTAAATATAGTCCTTTATTGGATATGTTTGCAAATGTATTGTCTGAGTCTGTAGCTTATCTTTTCATCCTCTTTATGTAGGCCATCACAATGAAATGTTTAAATTTCGGTGAGATTTATCAATTTATCCTTTTATGGATTGTGCTTTTGGTGTCAAGTCTAAAAAATTCCTTGTCTAACCCTAAATCCCAGATTTCTTCTTATTCATCTCTCTGAAAGTTTTATAGTTTGCCCTTTATATTTAAGCCCATGATCCAATTTGAATTCATTTTGTCTATGTTACAAAGTTTAAGTAAAGGTTTTTGCTTTTGTTTTTGTTTTGTCTATAGATGTCTAATGATCTAGCACCATTTCTTTAAATGACTATCCTTCCTCCATTGAATTGGTTTTGCACCTTTGTCAAAAATCAGTTAAAACGGGGGAGGAGTCAAGATGGC